>JAVHZZ010000003.1:87878417-88018417 GCA_036250195.1 Mixophyes australis | reverse complement strand
AGAGTTCCAGAGATTAGGTGCAGCACAAGTGAAATGATGAAGGTACAAATAGGCATTAAATAATGAGATTGGACGAGGGCTGTGGAAAGCTGAAGGGTCCAGAGACAGTTTTTAATGATGGGATTGATGAGTACATAATTATAGTAAGATGGGAAGGGGTCAATGGAAAAACATGTTAAATGGATACAGGAGGAGATGCAGAAAGAGATGAGAGGGTTAAGGTTAATAGTTTGTGCTCAGACAGCGGGAAAGCAATGTTTGAAAAGATAGATACAGAGTACAGGCGAGTAAGACACAATCATTTTGGAATGTAGAATAGGAAATTATTCATTTTAACATAAACAAATTGTCATAGATTTTACCAACCAATGGGGGTTAAATATCATGTTCAGATTCAGCCATGACCTTTGCAGGGATTCCTCTCCTGGACAAGGTGTTAACACTGAAGAAATATGCCTCAACAAAGTAGGCAGCAATGTACAGAAATACCCCGTGCTGCTACTTCGATCCTCCAATGTAATTAAATTTGAGCTAAATATCAGCACTAACTGTTACTGGGGGTTTCCTTGTATTTCAGCAGAAAGTGGGAGCAGTCTGGCGTATTAGGTTATATATTTTGCGTGACATTCCAGTTTTGCCTGGGTAAATGTTGGGATGATACTATATACAAATAAATACATGTAAATGGTCTGGCTTAATTCAACTATTGGTAAAATATTATAATATATTTTATAATATATTTTTTTATAATATTTAAAATATGTAAGTAATAATATATAAAATTAAAAAATTCAAAATATATGTGCAGAGTGACCCAAGTTCTGCCCTATACATATGCTGCTCTGGCCCAGGCCAATGTAGCCTTACCACAAATCCAGGCATTCCACAGACTGATTAATGTTCACATTGTTAAATGTACAAAGGCATTAGTGACTAATTTGCTTTTAGAATTTTTTTCTCACACCTCTATATATTTTGAAACCGCTTTAAGAACACCAATCTCATTTTAGAAAGTGGACATTAATGGAATATAAGCATTTATTTGCCATTGGTATATAGGACATTTTGGCATCCTCCAGTCAGTAAATACAGGATATTCTAGAAGTAATGCAAATCAGTGCATAATTATCTGTTACACATGTAAAAATGGATGTCTCATAAATGTAGTTTTAAAATATGTATTTTTCTTTTATGGGTTTCGTTCCACTTTAAGGCATACAGTATGCACTTAAAGTAAGTGCTCTTCAACCTGAACCATATGTTATTTATACACATCTAGCTCTAAGTGTCTGATATGGTAATGCATCACATTTCACAAAAATGATCTGCAGAAAGCAATGTTCATAGATTCCAGCTTATCTGGACAACAGAATATCCAGTAATAGGTGGGGTTACCTGATTGGCTGGATTTAACATGGCCACTGTGCTAGCTATAGTCAGGCTTGGACTAGCCGACAAGGGTAGTGGGGAAAACCCAAGTGGGCCCCAACCCACCATGAGCCCCATGTGGTATGTTAGAAGGAAAGAAGTATCACTGTCCTGGACACCCAAGTGATTATTTTTCCCTTCTAAAACTGTGCCATGTGAGGTGACCGAGGGGACCAGGGAAGTGATTATTCTTTCATTCCGCCCCATCTTGTGGTTGGCCATGACTGTTCCCTGTCTTCCATTACTGTGAGCATGAATGTCACTGTTCCCAGTTTTCCCTTAATGTTCGCGTACAGGATCCCATACTGCTTGTTCTATGGACACCTTACCCAACCTACCAATACAGCTTGTTCTCTGGACACTGTTCTTATCCTCCCCACACTATTTATTCTTAGCGTGCTGCGCCCAGTATTCCCATTCTTGTTCTCAGGACACTCTGCCCAATCTTTCCATTTTGCTTGTTTTCAGGGCTTTGCAGCCTCTGGATATACTTTTCATGCAGGACACTGTTCCATGGCTTCCCTGCAAATACATTTGTTTTTAAAAAAAAAACTATTTTTAATAGAAAAAAAACATAACTCTCTAAATACAGTTGGAATGATATTTCAGCCTAACCCTAAAGCTGTGTATCAAGGGTGGTGAATCAGTTTGGGAACGAAATTACAAGAATTTGGTCATAGCTGGTTACTAGTTGTGGTATTGTTAAACTGCATGTCAGCACAGAGTGTTACTTCACACAGTAGCTACTGATGCACCCCTCCAAAAGCAAAGTGCTCCTGGAATTTGTTTTCAAATGTTACCTAATCTTGACATTTCCCCATCGTGCCACAAATTGTAGTGAGCCTATGCAATGGCAATTAGAGAAAGAGAATATTTCTTTGGTACGATACCTCACTGCCACTTTTTGCAGTGTTCACAGGCTCATAAGGAGTATTACACATTGATATTTAAATAGTTAGTCCTAAAAATAAACTCATTTGGAAACTTAGAATGATTGCTTTGCTGTTTTGTGGGGTCTTTGGGCCACAAAGTTGTTGCCTACCAGAGACAAAACAGCTGATGATGTTACAAAATTCAAAGCTGTGATAAATATTGTCAAGCATCACAAGGTGCAGGAGGCAGCTAAGCTGTCAAATGTTGTATCAAAGCTAATATTATGCATCTCTTTGCATGATGCCCCTCCAGATGTGCAATCCATCACTGCTTGCCAGATGTTACTATAATAAACAAAAATGAAAAAGTATAGCTTAAAAATCTTTATTAATGGTTTTAGCTGACTTAGAAATACAATACATGAGAATGATTGGGTATACAATGTTTGGTTTAAAAACTAAATACAATGTATATAAGTAAGGTATTGTGTTAATGTGCTTCATATCTAGGCAGTGTGTTACTATTACATTAACAACTTCAAAGTGACTATAACACAAAAATAATACTATATGTTTCTTGTAAATGGGATTGATCACTTTAACTAAACACCATGTGCTCCATGCTGCATGAGGGACCAAACACTGTTGGTCATCATATAGCACAAATCAGACTCTAAGAACAAACATAGGAAAGACAAACTATCCATTTGATGTCATTAGAACAGTACTCCTTCAACTTCAAGTCTGGTTGGGACCTTTTCTCTGCCTGGCCAATGTCATGCATGTACATGTAACCATTTGGAGATATCCTCATCCAATGCTTTTTGGACCTCAATATTGGTCTGTTTCATTACACATTTCTTTAGTAATTTCTTTTGGAAACTCCCCCCAACTGTTATCTCATTACTTGAATAATCTGCAAATGCTGCATATTTTAGCAAGTAAGCATTTTTCTGTAGCAGTTTCCTGGGAAGAATAAGTCCACAGTGTTTCTCTGGAGCTGCCATCTAGCCCTTTATAAGAGCATTCACTTCATTGACTAGTTCATTTATGGTTTTGCTCCAGAGCCTGGTTGACCACTTCTAAGTTTTCATTTACCCATCTTCTTGCTCCAGTTGCTCAGAGAGGTTATTAACAACTTGGGCATGTTTCTGTTTGAGTGCCTCAATTTGGGCTTCATGTATTTGCACCTCCTCATCCTTAGACCAAGTACTCCATCTAATCACTCAGATGTTTGTTGAGTTTTTCTCATTCAGTCTTATATATCCTTTTGGGAGCAGACCACAGCTTGGCATCTTTATCACAAGACTCTGCTTATACACAGACCTGTTCTTCTGAATATTTGGCAACTTTGCTTTCTTTTCACTGACTATCTGATCAAACTTCTGATTCTTTTCTTGTATGGGTTTCCCATGAAACCTGAAATAACTGAGAACTGTTTCTTTCAACATTTTTATCTCGCTGTTTCTCTCTTTTTCCCACTTGGTGTAAGTGTGCATTAGGCTATGATATGTATCTTTTTTTCCTCAAGGCACTACTGAAGATTCTCACTTAATGCTAACATTTTGTTCACGTCAGATTTACAGTTAGATGATCTTTCTCCTACTCACCGTCAACAAGTCTTATTTGTAAATGTTCAATTAAAGAATATCTTTTAACATTAGAGTTTTATGTGGTGCTTTTCCTGTGTGTTCTCTGTTTTGCTCTGATGTTCCTTTCTGCATTCTCCTAATGTCACTTGATCTTACTGAACTACTATATTTTTTTTATTCTAAACAGTCTTTTTTTTGCTTTTTCACTGCTACAATTAGACTATCCTTGTGCTCAATATAAAATCGAAATACTTAACATTCTTCAAGATAGTTAATCATTGCAAATGTATGCCTGTCTCCTTCCAAGCAGTGAGAGGTGTCTCTTTCTCTTCTTGGCTTTGCCGAACACTCTCTGTAAAATCCTGCATTTCACATTCTTTTTCTTCTCAACAATATTTTTAAAGTCTGTTTTTCAATCTGTCACTCATTCCAATTGTTTTTATGACATTTTTAAGGTTTTAAATAAAGCTTTTAAACCAACGTAACAGTGATGACTGTTATCTCCAGTATTCAGTTGTATCAAGAAATGCTTAAAGCGTATCTTTATGCAATTTATATTTATCTTCATGCAGATATACTTAGAACACTACGATGAGCTGCAC
Organism: Mixophyes australis; assembly: GCA_036250195.1. NCBI lineage: Eukaryota > Metazoa > Chordata > Amphibia > Anura > Limnodynastidae > Mixophyes > Mixophyes australis. Next base: position 88,013,923 of record JAVHZZ010000003.1, on the reverse strand, counting down.
ACTTCTTAAGATATATACAACTGAACATACCAAGATCGATCACATGTTTTGCCCATTTACCAGATGCCGTGTTTCTTCAATCAATATCTTGGTCTCCATTATTAATAGTTAATGATAATTTAGTTAATAGCAGATCTTCTATTTAATGGCCCTGGTGCCAAGCTGTATAATTCAGCAAATCTATTGCCGAAAAAAGTGTGTATACCACTGTGACTAAATGTCATTTAGTTAAACTTGGTATATTTAAAGCAAAGCAGAGCCATTTTATCAGCATTAGATACTGTCATACAAAACAAAAGGACAAGAGGACCATAAGCAGAAAGTCTGAATCATTTGCCGAATTTTTGGCCAAATTCCTAATTTTAGTTAGGGCTTAAATATTTGCCTCTACTTCACATTTGCTGCAAAAAGAGAACCCAGATTTTGGCCTTCAGAGTTCCCAGGCTTATTTCAAATTGACCATCGCCATAAATAGCTCTATTTATTCCACAAATCGTGAATTCGATGGAATGGTGAAGCAAATGCTAATTTGCTTATTTCTATTAACTCATCTTGATTAGCAATATACAGGCATTACATGAAGTATTTGGCACAAATTACACATTTCTCCATCATTTTCAATATAGTGAACTTCTCAGGGTCCGGGAATTGATTTGATAATATACTCTTTAAAATTACAAAATTCTGCAAGTTGTTTCACTTATCTGCAAACAACCGCCACAACATACACACAAACACGTACACACACACACACACACACACACACACACCTCCAAATGTAAATGTATATAAATGTGCTTTAGCATTAAATTGGTTTGTGAAGTAATGTGTCTATTATAATAGTATTATATTATACCCCATTAATATTACTATGTAATAGTGGGAGTCGATTAAATGCATTTTAGTGTTATATTGATTAGGTTAGGGCTAATGGGTATTATAGCAATTTTATATTGTGCAAAAATAAAAAATGCATATGTGCTGCACAGGGGGTCCTCAATAAAACAAATAAGATGCAGTCCGTTGGTTATCACATTTCAAGGTTACCTGCTGTTTTGATCAATTTTTCTGTTTTATTTGGCCTTAATTTTATTATTTCGGAACCAGATGGAGAGCATCTTGCAGGTATAATTAGAATCTGCAGAATCTTAGACATGGTCAAACACTTTAAGTAGCAATGACATAATTAAATCTCAAGGTTTGAAAGTAAATATACTTATACAGCCAAATGGTTGGTACTAACCCAAAATGTAGTTTGGAGTAAATGCAGTTCTTTTATTCTCTTTTTAAAAATACCAAAGGTGTTGTTTTTAACTCATGCCACATCCAGGAGTTTAGAGAATTAAGCAATCCTTATTTTCTAAGCTTGTACCTGACGCGTTCTAAAGAAAAAATAGTTTAGGTGTTTATTACCTAAACAATTGAATTATTAGACTTTTATGGGGCATATTAGGCGCATAACTAAATTATGACTGTTTCAAATATTCCCCATCCCTATGGACATAGCGTAAGAATGTTGCTGATCTTCTAATCCCTTTTTTGCATTGCCATCAAGCAAATTCAATAGGGGTTAATTATTATTTACTATTATGTTGCAGATTATAAGACATTTATTTAAGTTTAAAGTTTAATAATAAAACCCAATGCAAATTTATTTATACGGTTGATCGAAATTTTCTTGTCTGCTCCGAAAAATATTTGCTGCACAAGTGTTCCCAGTCCAACCCTAACAACATCACACAGCAGAATGAAATGACTATAACCATCCCAGCCTATCCATTTAGTGAAATGTAAATATGCAAATACAGTGCAAAGTGTCATTTAGCGCAATAGTGAAGCAAAAGCATAACTCAAAGATGATGTCACCGAAACTTCACATCTCTGTGAAACAGACTGTTCTGTCACAAAACTCAATTTGCTCTAAATTTTATAGTGATTCTGCTCACTTGTATTTCTGTTCTCTCTCCTATGTGTCTGTTTCTGCCAAGAATCCTTATAAAAATAACATTCTCCCCCAAAATAAAACATTGTTCATGTAATGTAAGCTATTGTTATTACTGGATAGATAGATAGATAGATAGATAGATAGATAGATAGAGATATTTCACTTCTATATTCTCAGCTTTAGGTGACTGTATACTAGAGATGGGCGGGTCCGGTTCCCCGAGAACCGAACCCACCCCAACTTTGCCTATCCGAGTAATGAGCTGAGTAGCTCGGTACTCTCCCGTCCGCTCCGAATCCAAATCGAGGCCGAACGTCATCGTGACATCATCGGATCTCGGGGCTTGGTTCTCGCGATACTTCAACATTATAAATACACGCCTCCACAACAATCCATCGCCATTTGACAGAGGGAGAGAGCAGGGTGTAGTCACAGGCTGATTAGAGCAGGGACAGAGAATACATTATTCTTATTGCAATTGCTCTAACAAAAATCGCTAGAGAAGAGAGGAGGATAGAGGTTTATTTTTTTTTTAATATTTGGCACTCCACAGTGCTTTTGGGGTGTCCCTCATAATTGTGCATAAATATTTCTGGCTGTCAAAAGTCATATCTGTCAGCAGTATCTACCAACTAATTTTTAGCACTCATCAGTGCTTTTGGGGTGTCCCCCATAATTGTGCATACATATTTCTGGCTGTCAAAAGTCATATCTGTCAGCAGTATCTACCAAATAATTTTTAGCACTTCTCAGTGCTTTTGGGGTGTCCCCCATAATTGTGCATATATATTTCTGGCTGTCAAAAGTCATATCTGTCAGCAGTATCAACTAAATAATTTTTAGCACTTCTCAGTGCTTTTGGGGTGTCCCCCATAATTGTGCATAAATATTTCTGGCTGTCAAAAGTCATATTTGTCAGCAGTATCTTACCAAATAATTTTTACCACTACATGTGCTTTGCACTCAGAATGGATTCAAAGCAGTCCACATATGATCAGAATGAGCAACCAGGTTCTGTCACCAGTCCTGATGTTAGTGTTCCCAGTATGTCATCTGGGCAAGGCGATGTCAAACTACAGAGTGTTTCGAAATCAGTCCAAAAAACAAAATAAAAAAAATAATTTACTGTGTTGAAGCGAAAAAGAAGTGTTACTGAGCAAAAGTTAAGTGCAGATAAAAAAAAAATTGCCAACATGCCAATCTACACACACAGTGGCAAAGAGAGAATGAGACCTTCACCTTTGCCTATTAGTGGCAGATCCCAAAAAGTTACCGAGTCTACAATTGGTGCACAACTACTGTTACGCGTCAAAGCCGAGCTGCAAGATAACAGTCAGGCATTAGAGGATAATGTTTGCTCTGATTCACAAATGACACCAATCCCTGTGGAGAGTCCATCCAACAGTGGGATGTCTATTCGTGAGCATTCTGCTGATGTGTGCCTTAATAGCCTGAGTGTAGCCAGTGATACACAAATTGAGGATGCCACTTTGGAAATAGAAGAGGATGAGGGGGAGATTTATGGAGGTGACGAGGGCACTAATGAGGATGTTGATGATTATTATGCAGACAGATACCAAATTGCCTTTCTTTATTTCTATTTATATTCTAGATTATATAATGGCTGAATAGTTTTCTATTTTACTCCTAGTGGAGAGGGGATCTGATGCAGACAGATTCCAAACTGCCTTTGTCCATTTCTTTGTATATTCGAATTTCTAGTTCTACAGTCTATGCAGGCTGCTTTTTTTATATTCAACTACAAGTGGAGGGCGGGGGGAGGGCATAGATAGCCACCAAAGTACCGTGGTCCATTTAATTTTACTTTCTAGCTCTACAGTCTGCGCAGGCTGCTTTTTTAATATTCAACTACAAGTGTAGGGTGTAATATACACCCAAAGACGATGGCTACATTGCCAATAATCAAAGATGGATTAGGTAGACAACCAGGTTTGACTGTATAATTTGCAGACAAGTGTTCGCATTAAGGACAGCCTACCAGGGATTAAACTGTTTTTTTTATAATTTATTAGCTTTAAAATTACCTCACTTATCTAAGAAACTGTTATAGCACTAAATTAGGTAAATTTTTTTCAAAAATAGCAAAACAAAACCAAACAAAACCAAAACACGCAAGGGCGGTTTTGCAAAACCAAAACCAAAACCAAAGCACGAAGGTAATCCAGATCCAAAACCAAAAACAAAACCAAAATATGGGGGTCAATGACCATCTCTACTATATACTGACAATGTGATCTTCCTTTATCTCTCTTATTTATTAAGTCTAACAGAGATGCTTTATAATCATTTTGAAAAAAATACATACTGTATTAACAGGTGATTGTGATAAAACATATACTGTATTGCTAGTATTGTAGTTGACTGTTCAACAGAGGAACCCAGAAATACAGTAACTTTAGGTGAAAAACTTGTTTTTAATAATAATATATTATAATACATAACATCACATATTTTAAAGTATAATTGTATATTTTAATAATTACATTTAATATGCTTTCATTCATATTAATGTCACACACATCAATTGAATAATTATAATAATAATAATGATAATAGTAATAATAATTATAATAATAATAATAATTGTATTTATATAGTGCTTTTCTCACAAAGTATATAAATAATACATATGAACCCAACCAAATCATTAATGTTCACAAGTCCCCTGGTGGAGATGAATTATACTAGCTATCAACCAGGGCCCAAGCTTCTGCCTGCCCTATTGAACACATAATAGTTGTGGAAAATTGGAAAAGATGGGTAGAATTTATCAGAACCTGCATTTATATCATATTCATACCATACGGCAAAATAGTAAATGATAGAGTAAAACATAGTCGCACCCACCAGAAGTATAAGCAACACCAGTGCTCATAGCCTGAGCTGGGTACTGATAGTGAGGGAGGAAAAGACCGTGGGGTACCCCGGCAAAAGCTCCAATCATGCCAGGCTGGTCTGGTCACTCTATAGAGGGGGACCCCCTATTATAATATGCTCCACCACAGGGCTGAATTTACCAGGGGATTCTGCCATCCCAGGGAAAATCATCCCCATAATGAATAGCACTAGTACTCTTCCCAAGCCACCTGGGCATTTTGGGTAATGTGTAAAAGTTATATAAATATTAATTGTGTGGAAATACAAGTCCCAGCAAGCCCTGGTTGCCTTAACTGTTTGGGCATGCTAGTGCTTCTAAAACTACATGTGCCTGCAAGCATCAGCAGCCAGGTCCCATTGGAACCTGTTGTTTCAAACACTTAAGTAATAGTAAGTAAACATATTTGTTTGAAATAAATACTTACACAATCCCCCATCCTCTTATTTCTATTGTGCTCTTAAAACCATAGGGATCTTCATTTCTTCTGTCCTGTAGAAACCTAAAATAATCCAGTCAGGAAATATTAAAATAAATAAACATATTAATCGACACACAACATGCTCCTGGAGAAGCCGCAAGGTAAATGAATGAAAGGGGGCCTATCAGCAACTGGCCAATCAGAGTGATTTGCCTCTGATTGGCTGGAGCATGAGAAAACCATTCTTGCTAGACACATTTAGACCTCGTATGGGTTATGAATAAAATGTATTGAGCTACAATGAAATTTATTAATTCCTTGGTGATTAAGCTACATTATAGTTAAATGAACCACTTTAAACTGTTATTGTATTAGTAGAAATATATATTCAGGCTCCCATAGACAGAGTATCAGACTGATAAAAAGCCATGAGTATTTTTTTAATTAATTTCTGTATTTCGCTATATCATTACTATTATTAGTTTGTTTTGGTTTTGTCTAATTTAAAATAAAGATGACCACATGTCTTACTGCGTCTACCAACCTCTCCAATAATACGCCAGTAAATTTCAATTTCCTTAAAATGAAAAGAAAAATTTGGGGATTCTCCTATTTTAGTGGTACTAACATTAGAAAAATAAATCTGGGGACTTTTGGCCATACCTCCTTTAGAAAATATAAAATCTATATTTTAAATTAGTGTAGTGTACAAATCCTGCACTGCAATTTGATGTTAGGATACCATTGCAGCGCTAAATTCCATCAGCAAAACATACAAAATTTTGTGGCATGAAAAGGGAAAGAGATGGACTAGTTTTTAAAATTACACTATTCTGTACTAACAAACTGTAAATATGCAGTAACCTAGACAAGCAATCAGCCATTTTCTTTAAGAAAACATCATGTACAAGTTGGCAATGCAGTTATTAGGTCAGCTAACTCTGTGGTTAAATAACATGGGCTATTTGTGGACCATATGACTTTTCATATGGATCTGCGGACCAAAATCGTCATCATCATCTTCATCACTATTTATTTATATAGCGCCACTGATTCACAGTGCTGTATAGAGAACTCACATCAGTCCCTGCCCATTAGAGCTTACAATCTATATTCCCTAACATAGAGAGAGAGAGAGAGAGAGAGAGAAAGAGAGGAACTAGGGTTTTTTTGATAGCAGCCAATTAACCTACCAATATGGAGTGTGTGAGGAAACTGGAGCACCCAGAGGAAACCCACACAAACATGAGGAGAACATACAAACTCTACACAAATAAGGCCATGGTCGGGAATTGAACTCATGACCCCAGCGTTGTGAGGCAGAAGTCCTAACCACGTAGCCACCACACTGCCCCAAAATGAGGCCAAGGGGTAAATCTACTAAAAATCATGTTTGGTGGTGGTCTTAAACCACTACACATTGCTGGCGGATTAGTACTATACCGCCGCATTTATTATAGGGAGGCTTGAGGCTACGATGTAAAACACCTGGCGATGTGTGGCGGATTGGCCAAAACCACCAGGAGAAGCACAGGTTTTTCTATGCCTGCTTCTGATTGGCTTGGCTGTTTGAGCTATCTCGCCATTCAAAACATAAGAGGAGGCACTACTGACATATGAAGTATGAGGGCAATCATTATGTATTGATTAAAGGGAAAATTAATTTATAATTAACTTATGTGGGCAAATTTTATTTTTAGTATATTATGCGGACACTTTTACTGTATTATTATATCATGGGGGCACAATGCTGTGCCACATGTGTGCATCATAAATTATTATTGCTCCAATTAGCAATCAAATAGCATTGCTCAGTTAATATAATTATATATTTATATTTCTCCTATAATATAATACAATAATATTGTCCCTATATTTTAATGAAAAATACAATTTGCCTCCATAGGTTAATTATAAATTAATTTTGCCCATTAATCAATAAATAATGATTATATGTCAGTGGTGCTTCGTGTTATGTTCTGAATGGCCTCAGTTTGAGCAATCCCACCTCTCAAAACCACCTCTTTTGTTTTGCCATTTTGGATGGCAGTTTCACAGTAGTTTCGCAAAACCCAGCTTAGTAAATCCGGCTGTTTGTATGTTCCTCATAGTTAAAATTGGGTTAGCGATCTGTAAAGTGGTCATTTTTAAAAATGTTCATTCTGGGTGCTTAATTGATTGCCTGGATTTTAAATACGGCAGTATCAAAACCGCCAGAAAAACGTCAGAAGACTGGCGGTTTCATCAAACCGCCCTTTAGATAATCTAGCCCCAAGTGTCCATTTTCTTTCCAGAGTTATATAAAACAGTAATGTGCACTATATTGAGAGAAACATATAGAAGTTTAAAATGACGAAGGGGCGGTCAAATGTGATAATAAAGCATTGATTGGCAGGGACGTCGTAACAAAATAGTCTTTGGGTGGCACCATCAAGCTACAATAATCATGCACATCAGATGAACCTATGGACCATATATGTGTTCAGATGAAGTGTGCAGTTTTGCATATACAGACCTATAAATGAAGTAGTTTCAATAAATATGCATTGTTCTGCGTAAGTCTTGCTCATATAGATTAATGAAAACTAGTTGAAACAACTAGTATGGAAATATTAGAAACTGTTAATAGTAAATATAAATACTAAGGTAATTAAATGTAAAAGTGACCTTATACAAAGATATACTGATTGGCAAACATATGCGGGGAAGAACTGTGGGGGTCTACTAGCAGTTGCACAGATTAGATGTCTTTACAAGGAGAAGTTTGAATATTCTCAAGTGTGTATTAAATTGATAAGTATTCACAAAATTTATACATCAAAATGAATAGACTACTGAATGCTTCATAGACAATGACATTAAGTCTGGAAGATCAAGGCAGCTTTCGTTTTTAAATAATATACACACCACAGATATGTCTGTTAACACTAATGTGCAGGGAGGGAATTTGGCTTGTGTATTATCCAGCATCCATTGTACAGCTATGGACTGCAGGAGGTAAGGCTAACAAAATTAATATGCAAAGAAGTTTAACACTTGGGACCTATAATTTTCTTACAAATGGTTTCACTTTAAAGATGAAACAACACAAGATGATACCAATTTATTTCTTTTTTTTTTTTCGTAAATAGATAGCACTTTAAAAATATAACATAAGACAGCAGGTGGGGATAAGACAAGTGGATATGCAAAGTGGTAGGACTAGAAATCTGATTTCACTAACAATTCACCACGTGATAGGAGCATATTGGTATGTTTAAACACTGAAAGATGCATTTAATTAAAGTGTGATTAGCCATAAAGAAGATTTTATACAAATACTTAATTTGGTATTCTTCAAGATGAAAAAGACTAGATAAAATATTTTTTAAGTGAGTATAAAATCTTTTATTAAATAATAGCATATTCTTCTTCTACTACTTCTTATTATTACTATTATTATTACTATTATTATAATAATTATTATTATTATTATTATTATTATTATTATTATTATGTGTCTTTTTGTAATTCTGACTATCCAAATACTTTAAATATTAATAATATTTGCAGAAAACTTTTTACTTGTGTTTAAAAAGGGTCCTATACACAGGTAAGCTGATAATAATATAAACCTTAATGACTTATTTAATAATGGTGCAAATTGTATGAATTAGTTGTAGCCCATAGCAATCACTAAGATAGTAGCTTGTACAGATTATGTTAATTAAATAGTGTGGTTAGAGAGTCCTGTGCTACTTCTTTCTTCCCTTAATAAGAAGGTAAATGCTGTATATACAGCCTTTTCCACCAGTGTTCATACATATCAGGAGTCCTGGACAGCTGTATCAAGTCAAATAATGGGTGATGTTAATGGTCGAACAATGATATCATGGATCCAACAAGGAACTAACTCAATGTCAAACTGAGTGCCTCCATAGATGAACTACATCATAAGAGGACAGATTTTCAAAACTGTTTCATAGAATATTCACATAATTTTTCATTTGACCATGGAATTATGTCACTGTTTCTGGCAGAATTGGGGTTTAAGTTTTCTGTGTAAAATTCCCTGTTTCATTTTTTGTCCAATCAGAATTCATCGTTTTACCCTAATTATACCACACAGCAAAATTAACAGACTGTCATTGTGCCAGCTTTATTTTCATAAAATGAGAATTTACAAATAAACAAAAAGCATATTTACACCCATATTTGTACCCTAGAGGTGCAAGAGATATACCTCCTATCAGGCAAATATATGTGTGTCTGCTGGGCTCCATGAGCCACACTTGTGGGTACTTGACCTTCCCGTACTCAGACTACATCAGACGTCCTTTCCCTCCCCTGTTTTGCCTCTCGAGGTGTAAAGAGGCTCAAATGCCAGATACCAATGAGTCTCCATTGGCACATAGGCGTCCATTCTCTTTGTGGGCATGCACTGTGCAAACTGGTGTAAGTTTAACTTGGTCCACAATGTGAAATGACCTTTTTGCAGAATGGAGAAGCAAGAGTGGAACTCAAAGATTGTATTACAGATGGTTTAAATTGCTACAGGTTGTGACGTTACTTTTGGCAGGTGAATGCTTCCCTAATGGTATGAAATTGAGCACGTTGTACCTTCAATATAAAGTCTCTTTGTATTTGAACGGCCATTTCAAAGGGGGGCAAGGGAAATAATAATAATAATTAAAAATCTTTAGGTAAAAATCCACTGGGTGGTTCAGCAAGAAATATCACAGTTTACAAGTGCCTGGTAATAGTCTTCCAATGTGGCTGCTAATATTTCCAAAGAAAAGACAAGCTTTTGGTAGCTATTGCAGCATCAATATTCAAAGATATTTTTTTTTTTACTGTAAAAAAAAGATGGACTGAGACAACAAAAGCATTTTAGAATGTCATAAAGGACACAAGCACTATATGTATTTAGCTACCTTCCCTCATCCTCTTCCCTAAAGAGGGAGTGGAATCTTCTCTAGTGTTGTGTTAGTTTGCTTCCGCTTCATCTCGATTCTGCAAGAAAGTGGAGGAATGAGCCTTGAAAACACAGAGTGGGAAGATTGAACGTCTGGTAGGAGTTCTCCACTCAATGATAGTGAGTCTATTTATTGTTTTCTGTTTTCATCATTACCCTTTTCTTTATTTCTTGCTTGTATAATTAACAAATTGAAGCAGTGATCATTTAAATGAAAAATGAATTTATTTATTTTCAATACACTTATTATTATATCTTAAACACAAGCTACAAGTTTAGGATCAGAATCCTCTGTCTTCAAGTGTCCTTTCTGTAACAAGCCCCCCCCCCCCTTCCCGTAGGAGAAGTCCCCCAGCCTTTGTTGCTTGATCTTATTAGACAAAGTTCTCAAGACTCCAAAAAAGTATTTAAGTATAACCAGTAAGGGAACAAAAGACTGAAGAGACAGACTAGTGAAATATAAAACAGGCCAACATTGTAACAATATGCACTAAACACACTACAGGGCTTCTCTGTGTTTTCTGCAAGCCAACAAGTCAAGCTTGTAACTTTTCGCAAATGCCCAAACCATGGTTTTAATCAGATCTGCTGACCTGTCGTACCTTGCTATTGTTGGTCAAAAACTTACCAAACATCTACCAGATTGTGTTTTTTTTATGGTCATTTATATGATGAATATTTACATAAAATGTAAAAATGTATAAACTGGTTTATACATATTTAGCTGCTGATATACTCTGTTTTTGTTTAATTAGTTTTTTAAGTGAGTTATAAACCAATTTAAAACATACATTATATTTTGTAAGATACATGGCTGCTAACAGGGCTATGGATTACATTTTATCAGTAATATGCATAAATTATAAGCCTGATATTTTTACTGCAACAAATAATAAAGGAAAAAAATTAGCAACAATGTATAACTGACCAGGAACTATTTACAAGCTTCTAATTAAAAATGTAATTACTACATTATCCAGATACACAACAGCTTGGGGAAAAGATTTTAGGGCCAAAATAGGAGATAATCATTTTTAATTCACATAGGCCAATTGCTCCAATGCATCAGAGATATTATTTTACATTTTCTTTATGGGCAATAGAATAGAATATCAAAGAATGCAAGACATTCCCAGGCTCTGCAGGACTGTTGGATATATAGTTCAGCACTGGGTGCCCCCTCCTCATCTGCTGGGAATGTCTGTGAATTACGTCATACTAGCAAAATATAAAAGTAGCCGGTGAGGTTGGACCTGAATTTTGATTGCTTAACTTGACAAACATCTTGATTTCTCAGTACAAGGAATCGCTATTCAAATAAACATTGCTGTGTAGGTGGTTTTTCCTACCTATTGGAGGTGCTCCTCTCACACCAACTATGATGGAATGGTTCACAAGAGTGGACTTCACTTTGAATATTAAGGACATCAGCATGGCAGCTGAGGATAGATATACCCCCTGGTCTTCGTGGTCCCAAAACAAAGATTTCTTCAAATACTAATCCTACCTTAACTCATCAGTAGATGGCACCTAGGCCAGTTGACATAAAAGGATTCCATTCCACCTCATCCCATCTCCCTTTACAGCCAACAGACCTATAGCTGTTGAACTTGAAACTAATCTTGTCTGTTGGCACTTGGATCACTTCTGGAAGGAAGGGGCATGCAGTTTCCTGTTTATTTATTTAAATACACATTAAAATGCATTATGATTATCAAGTTGGTGATGACTGGTGTCTCTAGCATGCAGTTGCATCATGATACACTTAAAGTACATGTTGGTGCACTTTAAGTGTATCTTCATGCAGACACATTCTGACACATTATTTTGAGTTGTATGCATCATAAGGTAAGTACAATAAAATAATTGGGAGGAGCACCATTTTTTCCGCATGCGTTATCATGTGGTTTCGATATAAATGCGGCCATCTCTAAATGATTCCCTTAACGTGTTCAATGGAACCAATGTTATCCTTCAATAAAGAGAGATTACATTTCAAAAAAATGATTGTCTTTCCCTTTTTCCCCTCAAGTCAATTATAATTACTCAAACATTCACTGTGCAAACTGGATACATTCATTATTATTCTAACACTAACTATTATTCTAACACTACTCCCAAGCAACATGCCACAATCAGTGGCTTGTAGACCTCATATTTCTGTAAAATTCCGATCATTGGTAACAAAAAGTTTGTTAAGCAAAAGGGTCCTGAAATTGATTTGTACAGAATAACATTATAATCTAGCGTCTCCTGTAATAAAAGAACAATAAGTCACAGATAACTTTGCAAGCTTGGTATGTGCTGAGTATTAGGTAAAATTAACTTTCCTTGCTAATGGAAAACTGTTTCCTAGCAATCTCTTAACAATTTTCTCAGCAATTACACCTAGTTTACTATATAGTATATTAACATTTTTTTGTAAATCTATTTCCTTATGCAAGAATCACAGGACAAGACAGACGATAAACTAGATATATTGCAATATAAACATATGCAGGATAAATGATAAACTACATATATTGAAATATTAACCTACTAGGAAGACAAAGAACTGCTAGAGGACATACAATTAAAAAATATGCAGCCAAAGCAAAATAGTAAAAACAACATGCTAGAAATTAGAAGCCACAAATATCAGTGGACAGTGAGATGAACTGAATATATATATGCTAACATCAGCAAAACTAAGGACAGAAGCCCGGAGCCTATGAATTATCATTAAAACATGTTATTTTTGGAACAAAGTGTTCAAGTGACTTAGATGCCTATGAACTATGAAGACAAAACATATGCAATTTTAGGGCATTTTTTATGTACTATGTAATGCATTGCAATATCATCTCCCGTTTAGGTGTTTTTGGTTGGTATATATTGAGCAAAGATTTTGACCATTTTGTCGCTCAATACTTTGTGTCCAAAATAACACTAAATGCATCAACAGAAAAATTAAAAAATGGCTATTTGTGAAAAATTCACTGCATTCTGCATTTGGTTGCAAAATTTCTCACATGTTGCCATTGGAATTTGGCCTGAAATGTCCCAACTACATCACAAAGCAAAATTAAGACCATTAGTATGATATGTATTAATTATACAGTGTATATTGTCTTTTTATATTAATTTACTTCGGAGGCAATAATGATGCATGTTGATATGAAGAAAATATAATGGAATAATATAATCATATTTTCATACAAAAGATAAGGCTAATAACTAAAGCAAAAGGTGAACTCCAAAATTGTATCACTGTACCTTGCAGTACTCACTGTCACTGACACCAATTCTGAGTTCACGCTTTCTACTACCATGATGTGTTTTTTCGCAATAATTAGGGTTACAGTATTTATATTGCATTAATGTCAGCGTTCCCTAATTTCCGCTTACAATCTTATGTTTTTTCATATTTGGAAGGTTTTACCATGACATCAGTCATTTTTTATATTTTACTACTATTAGTACAAATTTTAATTTTGCAAATGTGTTATAGGCATTTCAAATAATAATGTCAGAGAGCCCCTGTGTCACAGGGTCCCTCAATGCTGGCAAACTATGGTAAACCTCACAGTTAGGGTAACCTGACCTTTTCTCAAGCTCTCCAACTCAGTGTCTCCATTCGAGTTGTGTTCCCTCTCGGGGATTTAGATCTTGTCAAGGTCCATCAGAGTTGGTACACTGTTACCCAACCCTTTATAGGTGACTTGTGACAACCCGCTCATACACACTTAAGGAAAAGGGAATAAGCCACTTAGCACGTTTATTTGAAGCCCATGTAGCATAAAGGCATCTAAACTGATTAGTAGTGGGAGTAGTATTACAAGTTTAATATCTGATAAGGATGGTAAGATGATGCTTAATGTCATCACAATATGAAGAAAATACAAGGACTATTGCAAAATGTAGATGAAGATTAACAATCGTAAACAACAATAACATGTAAAAAGACAATATACAGTCTATGCCAATATCTACTAACAATTGAAATTAGCAATATCTGATAATAATCAATTAGCTATGCAATAGTAGCAAGTGTGAATTGGCAAGTTTACAGATAAAACACCTTTAACTAACTCTTAAGCAAGATCATCACTCTATTCTAGTCAATTAGAATGTGGCAATTGATCAGAACCATATTAAAAATTACTATACTTTCTCTACTAAAGGGTCCTCCATACCCTTTGTTTATATGTCTGCATTTTTTTTTGTCTACCTCTACCTATGTCCCTGTTTTATGTATGTCCTGTTTTCCCCACTCTACAGCGCTGCGGAGCACTGTGGCGCCTTACAAATCTACAGTAACAACAATAATAATACTAAGTTTGCTAGTATCAAAAGATAAGATAGAAAGGTGGCACTGAATACAAGAGATATAAATGAAATGGAAACTAACTCCTGCTAAGTAGGCATTCTGGACCATGAGAAGGGTCCTGAACATAAAGAAGGTAATATAGCAAATATATTATTTACAACATCTACAATAATGTCGCAGAAGATACTAACTAGGTAGAGAAATAATAAGTCTCACACTAAAAAAAAATATGAGTATGGGAGTTATAGTATCAATAAAGACTTTTATGAAAAAGACAAGGATGAGGATCGCATGTTCATGTATTAATTGGAGAGTTTGCAACACAAATAAATACTTTCCCCTGAACAAGAACAGGGATAAAATAGGGGTATAATTTCTTTGTGGCACCTATTCCAATTTTTATATATAGTTGAAGCTTGGTGTCTTGTTGAAATATGCAATTGAAGCCCAGTAAAAAAAAAAATATTCAAGAACTAAATGTAAAGAGTGTGATGTTGCGTTGCGCCTATGCCTGTTTGCATAGCGTAAAATGAAGTTTGCACTCTGCATGCACACAAATTCAAAATCAGCACACATGTGTACATATTCAGATTTGTTTCCATCTGAAACTTGCGCCTGCTAGTGGCTTGAGAGGCAGAAGTGAGGAGGGAAGGGGCAGTCTAATGTAGGGCGAGTACAGTAAGGGCTTGTTTGTCCCCAGGGTGTTTGCCACCCTCACAAAGCCTCATATATGTCTGTCAGTAGCTGTATCACTGGTGCCTGAGGGCTGGGACAAATACATGCTGATGAATATGAATGGTTGCCAACACTAGCTAGCCACTTCCAATTGGCTGTTTGTGGATTCACCACTGAAGCTGATTGGTTCTTTCTGCATTCGTCAGAAATATGCTATATGTTTTTGTGGACATATTTAAAAAACATTGTTGCTATTTTAATAAAATATAAGGGATATTATATCTGCTGTATTATACAGGGGTTTTAATTGAAATCAAAGCAAATAGCTAATGTGTTTTCGGCTATCAAAACAAATGTTCAAAAAACTTTTGACCTGCTTGTGTGTATAAGTGTAACTGGGTGTAAGTACGCCACAAGTAAAGATGATGCACAGCTACGTGCACCTTACAAAGTGTAAGCATCAGGATATGGAGGTAAATAAATATATATATATATATATATATATATATATATATATATATATAATTAGTCTATTTAATTAATTCCTGAAAAAATAAAGAGGTGTTTGTTCAACATGTCCCATAGACTTCTAGATACTAACAATGAAATATGTGAGTGGATAAAGTAACACTAACTTTACAAATCACTTTAATGATCACTTCTATAATGTAACACTATGTGCATCTAGTACTTTTAATTTCTATCTAATAAAGTGTTTTCCTTGAACCCCAAGGGTTTAGCCATAAATGTTACATTTAATTTTGTGTATAATGTGCCTTAAATTAACTTAAAAGCAATAGGATGAACATGCAGCTCAAACAGATTAGACTGACATTATGACTTAATGAAACACACTACAGTAGAAATGAATAATTACTTCTCGTTAACATAACTGAATAAAATGTAAGGCACATGCAAATATAATCTGTAATGTTTGTTTGTTTATTTGTTTGATATATTATTATTATTATTATTATTATTATTATTATTATTATGTAAGATTCCACATTGCCCTGCAGCTCTGAACAGTGGGGAAAACAGAACATACATAAAATAGGGACATACAAGGAAGATAAAATAATTGCAGACATGAAAACAAAGGGTAGTGAGAGCCTATAAACTAATTGTAAGAGTGCACATCAGAAATAATAAGAGCAAGTGTGGCTCAGGTTGGAGATTGGGAAAGTTTTAAGGGTGCAATAGTGTGGGTAGTATAGGTGGGAGAAGTGTAAGCTCTAACAAAGAGATGGGTTTTCATAAAGCATTTAAATACATGAAGGCTGTAGGGCAGTCTGATGAGGCATGTTAAGAAATTCATAAGTGGGTAACAGCAGGAGAGAAGTCTTGTAGGTGGACAAGAGAAGCGATTACCATAGATGAAGGGGAAGGCAGAGGAGGTGCAAGTCAAATCATCATCAACATCAACCTTTATTTATATAGTGTCAGCAAATTAAATAGCTCTTTACAATTGGGGACAAACACAACAATATACAATACTGGGTAATACAGACAAAGGCGTAAGAAGGCCCTGCTCTCAAGCTAACAATCTAAATGACAATCAGATTTTGATACATAAGGTTAAGTGTACATATTGCATTTCTGTCCAGACAGATTGCAATGGTAAAAGTGATTTGTATGCTATATGATCCAGTCACACAGAAATGTTGGTCAGAGGGTTGTTGTCTTGTGGGAATTGTGCAAAGGATGATAATAGGGTAAACTAGGTAAGTTAAGAGGGTGGTTAAGGAATATTATATGCTGGCCTGAAGTGATGGGTTTTCAGAGAATGCTTGAAGGTTTGTAGACCATAGGAAAGTCTTATTGTGTGAGGGAGAGAATTCCAAAGAATGGATGCAGCTCATAAAAAGTCCTGTAACCGGGAATGAGAGCATGTGAGCGGGCAACTGTGTGGTATACTTTGATTTGGGATGCAACTGTGTGGCATACTTTGCATTGGGGGTAACTGTGTGGCATATTTTGAATTGGGGGCAACTTTGTGGCATTCTTTAATTTAGGGGCAACTGTGTGGCATGCTTTAAAATGGGGGCACAGCTATGTGGCATAATAAGGATTGGGGGCACAACTATGTGGCATAACATGGATTGGGATGATTTATGTGTGGCATAAAATTAATTGGGAGTATTACTGTGGCATAATATGGACTGGGGGCACTACTGTATGGCATAACATGAATGTTTATTTGTTGGTCCCATTGCTATTAATATTATCATGATATTATTATCATGATATTAGCATGATAAAATAAGAAATAATTAAATATATATATATATATAATCCCTCCTGATGAAGTTTAAACTGAACGAAACGCGTTGAGGCTGTTCACTACCACCCACTCCTGGTACATTTGAGGCTATACTGTCGTCCTGATCTTTGAGAGTGATCCCTTTGAGAACTTCTGTGTGGAGACCATTGGTGTTTACCTCATGAAATATCCAGAGATCTACACTGTTAAGCAGAATTCCCTTTATCCCAGGATTTCAGATAAGCTTTTAAACTTTATATACATTGTGAGTGTGCATTTTTTATATGCTGAATAAATTATTTGTATATAAATACTACACTATATGGCTCTTTTCTCTTATAATACATCGGCTGAGTGGAGTGTGTGAGCTGTGACTGTGCTGTGACCGGTGATCCAGATATATTATATCCACGCAAGCTATCTATACATTTGTTCCTGACCTACTAGGCTGATTGGAGGCCACGTTCAGGCATTCCAGATACAGATAAGCTGTTTATTTATACCTGTTTGGTACGCTGCCACCTATTACTTTTTATTATATTTCATGGGTGCCTTTGACATTCTTTCTTTTGCTTATCTCTGTCTCGGTTTCGGTATATGGTTGGAATCTATTGGAAACTGGAAGATATTGATCTTACCAGCTAGACATATATTTAAGTCTGCATTTCCGTCATACTACAGTACTTATTGACTGAGTGATTTAAACCAGCTAACACTGCTTTATTTGGCGCCACTATTCCTCCTACCTTTGTATATATTGATGATATACAAGTTAACCCGTGCATGATACTCATGCATTCTAGTCAAATCAAGCTACTTAAGGTCTTAAAAAGGTTCTTGTCATGCATTTGGGCTTAGCCCAGGCCTCCTCAGGGGAAGAGCGTTACTCCCCGACGCAAGCGCCCTTTTTAATGTGTGTTCATAAGGTAAAATTACCTCACGAAAATGAGTTTGAGCCCTCAACTCGTAAATTTAGCCTTTACTACCCCTCCCACGGGGGGAAGGGGGGATGATGGAAGTTAACTGACTTCACTATTCTAATTTTTTTGTCAAATAATGTCAGTATACCAAATTTCAGGTCAATTGGATGAGCCCTTTCTGAGAAAATAGTTTTTTCCATACACACACACACACACACACTAACACACGCCGCTAGGCTTTTACTTTTATATATTAGATAATGCTAAGAATTTAGTAGGTCAGTGTATAACTCTGCCCAGCAGGTGGCGCTGCAGCTTGTTTTTTTTTTTTCACACACAGACTAACACACGCCGCTAGGATTTTATATTATAGATATATATATATATATATACACACACACACACACACACACACACAATGGTCGAAGTGGAAATTTAGTAGTGGCGGTATGGAAAAAGTATGTAAAATGTAAGTGGATGGAATTTTATAGTTTTACAATCAAAGCAGTAGAAGAATTGGCGGTATGGCTTACCACTGTATACAGAACACTTAGACACTTCGAAATATGTATATATACACACACACACTACCTGTGCTTGAAGACATTTTTGCTGGCGCACTGATAGACTGTACTAGCCTGACATGTTTTATTTATAGACTGTATATGTATTTCTGTATTTTTTACTGTAGAAATATTAGTAATACATGTTGGAATGATCCTGGAACAATATAATGACAATATTACTTATAGCTATAGTAATGTAACATGCATTAACACCTTGCCAATAACTTAAAGGATACACTGACTTTCTAGCTAAGCTCATTTGACCATAAAAGATGTTTAATCTAAATCAATGACCTACCGGCCTCCTTTAGGTCTGGAAATATTTTTCTATTAACATGACATATAAAAAAGCTTCTATTGGTTCATTGATTACACTGAATTCTGGAAAAAACTATTTGGAATGCTCTTATCTGCTTCATTGATGTGTTTGGGCTTTGTAGCAGCTGCAATAAGCTATAGGTGGTGTTGGTTTGCAAAAAAAAAATATTAGGCACTTTCAGAATAATAGTATTTTTACAAACTAAATTGTCCGAGTGTTTGTTTACATTGCTTATATGTACATTACTTGTATCCAATTTACAAGATAAAATTATTACATTGATACCAATAATGTTAAGTACACATATGTTAATCAACACTGTATCTAATTTACAAGAATTCAAATACCAACATATTTTAAATAACAAAATATATTTCTGTTATTTTTCCTCATCTGCTTGAGCTTCCCTAATTTGCCTATAAAGATAACAATCTGTGGACTCAAATATCGTCATAATATTAGTTTGGACATCATCATCCAGAGTTTCTATATACATTTTCCACTTAGTTTAAACCTTCCACTCCTTTCTTTGTCTGGGGTGTTGCTTTTGTGCCAGAGTAGAGGGTTTCCATTAATTTGGTTTTCATCTCACTTAAATGAGGTTGTTGGGATTTCTGTAATAATTGTTTGCCAATGGTCATTATTACCATAAATATTGGTGTAATATTGGTTATATCGGTATAATATTTTTTAGTCTGGATTTTATATTTAGAGGATATCCTTCTCCCATGCCTCATAAGCCTGATCATATCTGATTTAAACAAATTAGCAGTATTTGCATTGGTTAATTTCGTTTTGAGAAAATGATCAACTTAATAGCTACATTCCTGCCTAACAAGGATAAAATCAAATACCTCCAGGGGGTAAATGTATCATAGTCCGTTTTTTTCAACACGTCGGAAATAGGCGAGTTGACAGCTAAAATTTAAAGCGGCGCTGGCTTGTAAAGGCAAGTTTGCCTTTACAAGCCAGTGCCGCTTTAAATTTTAGCTGTCAACTCGCCAATTTCCGGCGAGTTGAAAAAACCGGACTATGATACATTTACCCCCAGATCTCTAGGGTTTTTTTATGTTATTTATTGCCAGTGTATAACTGAATTTTAATAAATGTTGTAGTAATGATGGTATATATATATCCCCATATAGTTATGTTTGTGTTTAACCACTCTAAATTAAGATAATATATTGATATAGATTAGAGGTACTCTTTATTCTGGTGTGTGTGAGGACATTGGATTTATCTACAATCACCTTATACCCTGCAAAGGAACCAAATGTATTTGTAATGTTAAATATTATAGAGATAGAGATACCTGGATTTGATAGCATCAACAGCATGTCGTCAGCGAATAAAGCTAATTTGCTTTCCTTGTCATCTCTTTGAATACTTGTGCATTACTTATTTTTCACAGTACCACTGCTAAGAACTCTAATGCCAGTACATGTAACAACAGTGATAATGAACACCCTTGTCTTGTGCCTCTTTTCACAGTGAATGCTGTTGACATACACTATGTCTATATGCTAAAATGTGTGTTTGTTGGTTTATATATAATGTTTTCAGAATTTGAATAGACTTGTCTGGGAATCTGAACCTATGAAGGGTTTCAAACAAGTGATCCCACTTTACCCCTATAAAACGCATTTTCAGCATCTAATAACAGTCTATGTCTGTCTGTGTGTGTGTGTTTGTGTGTGTGTGTGTGTGTGTGTGTCTGTGTGTCTGTGTGTGTATGGTAGGAGATTTAGACTGTAAGCTCCAATGGGGCAGGGACTGATGTGAGTGAGTTCTCTGTACAGCACTGCAGAATTAGTGGTGCTATATAAATAACTGATGATGATGATAATAGTAGATTAGGATACGTATTCAAAGAATATTTTAGAAATGATGTTACTGATAAAATCTTTCTTACATGTCTTACATTCGTTCCCCATACAAAACCTGTTTGATCTCTGTGTATGAGCCTCAGGTAGCATTATCTTTAGTCTCTCAGCCAAGAATTTTGTAATCTAGATTTAGCAGTGAGATCGGTCTCTATGAGGAGATTAATTACAAATCCCTCCCTGGTTTGGGTAATATCTTAAATTGTAAAAATCTTTCAAATATCTGCTTATTGGTTGCAAGAAAATTCTCCACTTTGCCCATTTGGTCCAGGTGCCTTGAGGGTTTTTAGAGTTTAATAACTTCTTTATCCTCTTCTGTTGATATGGGTGCTGTGAGGGATTCAGTTGGGTTTTATTATTCAAGTTTAACTGGTCCTAGTTATATAAATGTGCATAATAGTTTTTTGTATGTTCAAGTCTTTTCCCTCATGTGTTAAGATGGCTTGTTTATTATTAGAGGATATGTCTCCACTTAATAACTTGGAGAACAATCTCCCAGGTTTATTGTAAAATCTATAAAAGTAATATTTACTATTGATGGATATTTATTTCCTATTGGTGGGACTATATTATTAAAGTATGTCTTTTTTGTTGTTATATTGTCTTGTTTTCGGTAAATGGATTTATTTTTAGTTTTTGGAGTCTATTTGTTGATTCTTCTTTAATTACTACTTTCGCCAGAACAGTAAAGAGTCATCCTTGTGTTCCTGATTAGAGTGCTTGTATAACTGTAAGGAGTATTTAGAAATTTCAAAGAGTTTGACAAATATCCAGGGAATTTCCATTGCTTGTGATTGCCTTGTTTGTCTGGCCCCTTTCTAACCATATTAGAGCGGGATATGATAACCTTATTGTTTCCATACTTGTTTTACCTATTCTATTCAATAGGATACTACCAAGTAATCAGTTCTTAAGAGTAAGTTCTGGGCTGCTGGTATGCAAGTATATTCTAGAGAAGTTAGATCTAGTCTCCTCTTTCAAATGATGTGGCACCTGAGAAGTTGTTGTATTTTGATCATGTACTCTTACATTGCAAAGAGGAATTGTGATCTACATGTGGACCTATAGTTTTTTTCTTATCCTATTGGAGAACCAACAAGGAGTGTTTAAAGGCACGTGAATCCCCTTCGTCTGCTGTAGGGTTTTTATTTTCTTCAATTAGCAGTTAGGTGTCCTGCCTTCTATGCCGGTCAGTCCAAAGGTAATACTCTCCATTCAATATGCCAAATGTAGAAAGATAGGCAATATTAAGTACAGGATTTTTGGAGGGGTAATCCAAATGTAAAAAGTACAGTTAAAATACATTTATTAAATGGGGAGTAACACAGGATTTCCCTGGACATTATTCCATCCTTACCTTTTTTCATTTTTAATACATGCATTACTTACATATGATATACATACAAGTATAAAATGCCAAACGCACACAAGAGTTAAACGCTATACAAAATTAATTCTTATGTCGTTGAGTCTAGTTAGGTCTCCTACCAGTGTTAGTTTTAACCTCAGTTGTCATGTAGTACCTCAAATCCATGATCAGGTTGATGCAAACCTTCTCATTGAAGTGTTTTATTCATTTTTTAAAAAAATCTTGCATTAGAACTTTCAATGCTGTTTAAGTAAAATTTGAAGGGAGAAGTGGTGGATTAAAGGTCCCAGAACCATAACTAAACATTTTAGTGCCCTGGATGACAAAAAACACTGCAACCACCACTGACATTTTTTGGTATGAGATCCTAGCTCTTTACAGGTGCTAGATCATTCTAAACCCCTGTGTAGCTTTAACTACCTGAATCTGTTACTTGTGTCTTAAGCTCAGTTTCT
Organism: Mixophyes australis; assembly: GCA_036250195.1. Taxonomy (NCBI): domain Eukaryota; kingdom Metazoa; phylum Chordata; class Amphibia; order Anura; family Limnodynastidae; genus Mixophyes; species Mixophyes australis. The sequence goes on along the minus strand of JAVHZZ010000003.1, from coordinate 87,990,948 downwards.
ACTTGGCCATATCCTGGAATGTTGGGACCCTGTTTGGAAACGACTAACCTTGACCTTAAATTAATAGAAATAATTAATAATAGTTAGGCCTTCTTCCACTCAACCAGCCTGACATTAAATTATTAGAGTTTACATTTAATAAATAAGCCTCCTTCCACGATCCATCCTTCCCATTTAATATGTAGACCTATCCCACCACCACCATCCTTACCACCACCAGCCCCAACATTAACTAAACAGCATTCCCATTTAAAAAACAATGCCCATTTCTACCAACCAGCCCCATAATTTTTTTTACAGATTAGGCACCATAATAGTCATGTTAAACCCCCTTCCCCACTATTTTTTAAAGACTGGGTTCAATAATAGTCTCGTCAAACCACCCCCTAATATATTTTTTACAGATTTGGCACTGGAATAGTTATATCAACCACACTGCAATGTTAGTTGGAATTAAGGCACCAGAAACATCAAGAAACCCTGCCTCTATATTCTTTTTATATATTTAGTACCATATTAGTCATGGCAAACCTACCATTTATTTTATAGATTGGGTGCCAGAATAGCCATGTCAAACCCCTCCACCGCTAGTCTATGCTTCTCTTATTCTTCTTCCCTCTGGCTAGCTTCTATTTTTTCTTTTTCCTGCCTCCCGCTCCTAGAAGCTACACTTGGTTCATCTCCACCGACAGCGCTACAACTTCATGATGTCACATTCCCTCCCTCCGCTTCCTCTGGAAGCCTCCTCAGGGAACCAGGGGCAGGTGCCTCCGGGACAGCCATGTGTGACTGGGTGAATAGTGGGCAACTGTGGCCATCTATTTTCATTACTTAATTGTCATTATCTATTTGGACTACTGCAGGAAGGAAGTTAGCCATTTCATTTTTAAATGCTTAAAAAAGAGATGTGGAGGTGTTTGTATTTTATTGTACTTTATATTTAAAATGCAAATTTCTCATTTAGTAAACACTGTCAAGATAATATTCTCTCTTGTGTATATGACACTTCATTACATTATTATATTGTGTATAAATGAGAGTTATGCGACTTAGCAATTACTACTAACATTATGTCTACAGTGTTATTATTACACTCTGATGCAAATACTACTGATTTTGAGCTTGATGCACTCAACATATTTTTAATTATCCCCTTTTTGCGTGCATCTTTTCCTACATGTGTTTGGTGCACAAATGTATCCAGCGCTATTTGAGTTCCATAATAAACTGGGCTTGAATAGTACAAGTCTACTTTTTAAGCAACTTTTTAGGGGGTTTTTTCTTAATATTTTTTGCGCAAAATGTCTTAACTTAACTTTCAGGCACCTATAATCTCCAAAACACTTAGCTAACTTAATTTAAGGGAACTTTTTGGAGCACATTATCAATTGTTTCATTTAAATAATTAACATTCCACTTATGCACGTTCAGAAGTAATTTTGGGAGTTTTTTTACTACTTTGTCTACGGATTATACCTTATCCATTATCAAAATACAGTAAGAATAAACTTTGGTGCTATCCTGCTCTGTTTATACTGCTGAAAACAGCGTATGTTCATTTATTTCATTATCCACAGATTCTTTGAATCCATTAATTGCTATTTCATTAAATGCTTCACTAGACACATTATGGGGTGTTTTTTAAACAGATAATTGTGACATAGTGCCAAATTTGTTCTAGTTTCATAACATTACATATATGGAAGAATAATGTGTCTGAAAGCAAGGAAAAATAGCTATACTTAGATAGCTGTTCTATAAACAAAGAAAAGTTACTTAAACAAGTATTTCCATATTAGAGCAACTTCAATCCCCAGCGGGCTTTACAAGGATAGATGCAAATTGGATATTAAAACAATAGTCAATTTAAACTCAGGAATTCAAACCCTTGACATTGGGCAGATGATCTGTTTGTGGTGTGCACGTATATATGTGTTAGTCAGAAATTGTTGTGTTGTGTAGGGAGTTTAAATTGCAACTATGGGGTATATTTACTAAACTGCGGGTTTGAAAAAGTGGAGATGTTGCCTATAGCAACAAATCAGTTTCTAGCTATCATTTATTTAGTACATTCTACAAAATGAAAGCTAGAATCTGATTGGTTGCTATAGGCAACATCTCCACTTTTTCAAACCCGCAGTTTAGTAAATATACCCCTATGTCCTTTTATGTCATTCCATGAAAGTTGAATTTCCCCTTTAAGTTCTGTGCCAGTGGAGATCATTTACTAAGCACAAAACAGCCAAAGTGTAATGCAAAATCAGCTTTAATCATAGATTAATAAGGAGTAATGGTGAGCTTGTTTGGTCGAACTGTGCAAAAACAAGTTTTCATTTTGCAGAGTAGAATTTAATATGACGTTTATACATTTCTCAGAGATTTTTCTACCTTTTCATAAACCTAGACACACACCTAGTTTGTGGAGTCTTCTCCAGAGATTAAAGAGTAGGTGGGGACCTTGATATGTGCAAGGCAAACCACCCAACCCCATCGGGTGGGGTACATTTTAACGATTACCGGATCCCCAACAACGGATACCCCAACAGGAATACACCAAAGGTGTATTTCACGACAGACTGATAATACTGACAGGTTCAAACACTGGCCTGAAACACTGCCGACGAATGAAGAACCCGGCACGTAGCGATGACGTCACTTTCAAGCTCGACACTATGTTTGCAGCTGTTAACCTCGTTTTTTAAGGAGGCGCTGCCTGTAAAATGTCCTTTACAAAGCCTAATAGATTGTACAGGTGGCGCCTCCTTAAAAAACCAGATTAACTGCCTCAAACATAGTGTGGAGCTTGAAAGTGACGTCATTGCTACCTGCCAGGTTCTTCAATTGTCGACAGTGTTTCAGGTCAGTGTTTGAATGTATCAGCATTACCAGTCTGTCGTGGAATACATCTTTGGTGTATTCCTGTCTAGGTATCCGTTGTCGGGGATCCGGTACTCGTTTTAATGAGTACCACCGGTCCCATCATTGCAAAATCAAGGCATTTTGTGGTGTGCATCGAGTGCTTTGGAAATGATACCCAAAATTGGCTGTCTCACCAGTTATTAAACCAAACTCTACATTAAATGATAATATAGCTATATAGAATTTATATTATGTTGCCAAAGGAAAAAACTAAAATATTCAATGCCGATTTACTTCAATATATTATAGTCCATACACCTTTGAGCAGTCCAAGTCCCAACAAGCCACATTTGGTCTGGAAAAGCTATCAATTTTTGTCAACCCTTTCAGCAATGCTAAATCACCAATAATTTATTGGTTGAAGCGTAAAATACTTTTACTGCTAACCGAACATAAATGCATCACTCAAATACATCTTCAGCACATAGAAAGCATTATATTTTTATGCTAACGCTGCACAATACTCCATTTGCACTGTGTAAAATTCATAGAGATGTAATTGTAATAATAAAAATACAAACATGACACAGCCTTAATCACAAACAGAGCACTGTAAAATGCAGGCACCAATGTATCATCACCAGTATGAAATGTAATTGCTTTATTGGGTGTTCATAGCCTTGGGTCAGATGAAAATGTCAGTGCCATTCCGTGTGCTTTATTTAAAGGATCAAGTGCTGACTTTCTGCAACAATAAAGAACTAAAAATGTTAGCAATTTATTGAAGGAGAATATTCACACCATGAGCTACATAAACACATTGCCTAAATGAGAATACTTTAAAAGGCATTTACTGCAGATGTTCCAAAACAGGATTTAAGGGCTCACTAGGTGCCCCCAACTGGTGATTGCTTTATTACAGGCTTAACTCTTTCCAGTGACTGTACAAATTCCAATATTCCCTTACCAAGTCCTCGCCCAGCAGGCAGGCGTAGTACATGTTTGACACCTCTTTGTGCCCAGCACCTAACGGAAAGCACAAACAGCTGCAATTTCACTGCCCAGACTTTTTTATACCCTTAAAACATTTGTTCTGTTAATGTAGGTTAATTCTGCAAATAACACTTCTGTAAATTGTTCTAGCAAACTGCTACATCATTTATGTAAGGACTTGTGTGAACTTTGAAAAATTAATGCGTTTAATTTTGGTTGATGGCAACATCAGCAGAGCTCTGTAAATTGCACTTTAATGAGATTTTGCTACAGGGGATAATCTGCTACTGACAGAGTAACATCTTGAAAACATCTGTAGACCTATCATTTCTCTATGGCGATTAGATACTACCACAAGTCTCAGCGAAAGCCTTAAAATATGGAAAGTTCCTGAATGATTATACAACCTGTTCTTTGAACATAATCTAGCCTATGAAAAAAAAAAAGTTTCATGTTCGGGATATAAATCAAATCTTCCGACTAATTAACATTTAACTTTATTTAATTAAAGAAGGCTATTACTGTCTGCACCGCTGTGCATCTGTATGTAATGAAGCAAGCAGCAATAGGTATAAAGATACCACGGAGGAATATGCCCAAGAAACCAAGCACTCTAGGTACAAGAGAATGTCTATTATTGTAAAGTAACTGACATTGGACACTTTCTTTAATGCTGTCATAAATAAGTGGAAGGGTTCCACAGATGCTTTCACATATGGTTTCCTATTTGGCTCTGATGGAGGATGAAGGTAGATGAGCTGTCAAAACACAATGATTTAAGCAGATAGCCAGATGATGGAAGATCATTAACACTTTATACAGTTTCCAAGGCAAAATTAGATAGCACACTAGTGGCAACCATTGTACTGTATGATAATGAGTGGTCCTTTGTGATCAATAGTACAAATACACGGACACACACACATGTATTTAATTGCTAATATTTGTATCAAGAATATTGGTATGAACGGCAAGTTCTGATGTCATAATTATGAAAACCTCTGATCTAGCTATATAAATAGATGGCTATAGATATCAATATATACGTATGCGATATTTAACATTTAGGGCTAGATTTACTAAGCTGCGGGTTTGAAAATGTGGGGATGTTGCCTATAGCAACCAATCAGGTTCTAGCTGTCATTTTATAGAAGGTACTAAATAAATGAAAGCTAGAATCTGATTGGTTGCTATAGGCAGCATCCCCACTTTTTCAAACCTGCAGCTTAGTAAATCTAGCCCTTAGGCTTGTTCTGCTCTAAAATCAATTCCACTGTTTAACGCCAAAAGAATGCAAACCATACACACAATTAAAAACAAAAAATTACCTTCTAGGACCATTATTTAGAAACCTGAGATGAGTTTTGCTCCTGTCTGGATCACAATCTAAAGAAATATTACATCCACATTTTAATGGCTCTCTGCAGACTTCCATTCTTGCCAACTTCCTCTCCTGATAGTAGAAATCTTCAGTCAGACATTTTGCGTTATATTTTCTAGTTAATAGTTTGAATGTTTTTATTCCCTGTGCAGAAGTTATTTATGTGCTTGTCTGTAATATGCATATTGTAATAAAATGTGCTTTTGATATACATTTGTAGTATATCTTCTTTTAGTTTAGCAAATAGTATAATGGAGTGCAAACACTAACCATGCATAAACACACAGCATGACTACAAAGAAACGTGTACAATCCATACTATGGAATACATCTAGTGCAAATATACTCATCTTGATTACCTATATTTTTCAAGTCAAGGCAATCCGCCCTACATACTGTGTAAATATGCCATGGACAACACATCCTGGAAAATAAATAATTCTACAATATTATTACGTTTTGGTTTCATTATACTGCTGTGTCTTTGCATTGCAAATAGATTGGTTTGGTATTTTATCCATGGCACAGTAATATTTACCTTCACAAAACCCCATTTCACAAAGTTTATCATATGCATTTATTCCATATTTAATATAACTCAGTGTAATCAAACCACAACATAATAATTAAAAAAAGCCCCATGTCTCTAAAGATATAAAATGCTGTAATTAATATGGAAAGTAATTTAAATCTTTTAAATTGTGATGCACCCAAACCAGGGGAGGGCTGGTAAATTTTAGCCCGGGGAAGCAAGACTTGATTCAGCAGCCTATTAGGAACATTTTAAAGGGAGAAAATGCAGGTGGCTCAGTGACCCAGCCCAAGGTAGCCGACTATGGGACTGGCCTAGGGAGCAGATGCCCCCCCTGGCTCACAGCCCAGCCTGCCCCTGACCCCAACATAAACAGATGTTTGCTGAGACATGTGCATCAAATATGTTAATAAGAACACATGATATATGAGATAGTGATCCACCTATAGTAATTTAAAATTATATTTGAAGTTCAAAGGAATTTATCAACCATAAAAATAAAACTCAAATTTGACCTCATATTCTTATCATCTACAGTCCCTTATAAGGTTCCTGGGTGTAGCTGAGTATAAGCATGAATGAGATATTCCCTATACATGTGATTGCAGATGTAATTGTTGATGTCATAGGACATGTTGCATGATAGTATGATAGTAATCTGTGATATATTCAGTTATATGTAACACCAATAATGACAAAATGAATTTCTCACATCATTATTTTGACTTACATATGAGAGGGGCTAATTAAGATTAAGGTCCTTTTTTGCTAATAAACCATTCAAAGCTGGTAGGGAAAAAAATTCCCTCCCTCATTCTGAATCGCCCCCTAAGAGAGAAAGATAGGATGTGCTCACAGTGTAGGTGAGCTGCATTCCAAGCAATACTCTGTCCTTCCCTCAAAGCCCCTGATGCAATCTATTACTGCTCTCTACTATAAGGCGCTCATAGCGGGCAGCGGTGGCAACAATTATCATGGTAATCACCCAGCGCACATGAACGTCTCCCAGGACAAATGGCAACAAAGATGTTTATTGCTTTTTACAGGCTCTGACTGGCCTATAATTATTTAATAAGTGTGATTCTTTGAACAGCAATATATAATGTATTATATTTGTTGGGGGGCGGGGTTATTCTTTGGACAGAAGCTTAATTCATTTTATGTGTATTCCTTAAAAGCAGACAAGGAATGTTTAGAATAGTTTTTAATCTGTTTCCTTAAATATGACTGGCTGGTAGTTCCAACTAATAACAGGGGAGTCTGTGATATTTGTATTTTTGTCTCTCATTCACACCTGGTGGACAACATCTCAAATTTAATTATAATATAGAACAACCTCACTTCTCCCATGCGAGATCATTTTGTCTCCCCACCAACACATACAAAACAAAATATTTGTACAATTCCAAGTGTTCAAACTGAATTGTAAAGCAGGAGGATTAAAAAACAATAGTAAATTTGTAACTACCTTGATCTTGATCATAGAAAAAATATCTGGTATCCCTGTGCTCAAAATTGGGGTACTATTCTGTTGCTCTAATTTTGTGAAAAGTATTTCTATTTCTATAGAAATTTCTATTCATGGTTATAAGCCTATAGCTAGTTGCCCAGTTATACAAATTAGGGGAAGACCTTTGTATGTTTGCTTCTTATCAAGTATACACAACATACACAACAAGTTTGTACACAACATGTAATTATATTATGTACATATACAGAACTGGAAAAGTGCTGGGTTACTGGGGTCATTTATTCTTTTATATGTTTCTATGTTTTAACTAGAGTCAGGTCTGATATTACAGCAGGGCCATCTTCCATAGGGTTACACAGAACTCATAATTCATATGTTTCAACTAATCTTTGACCCATGACTATTGCACACTGTCTCTGGAAGCACACACCCTCTTTGGCATCTTTGACCTATCGCTTCCTAAACCACATTTGCAGCCATTTGCAAATTCTATAGTTAATCGGACCCGGTTGGTGGATATCATCTTCAGCTGCGTAATTTTCTCCAATGGTAGATCCTCACTAACAGCCACCACAGTATATCGGGTGAGATCAAATTTGAACTATTTTACAAGACGTGCTCACCACAAAGCGGTTGTGATCGTGGGTCTCACTTCTGGCTGTGTAGACATCAGGAAGAGAAGTACCTTTTCTCCTTGACAGCCACCACGCAATTTTGGTGAGTGTTTTCAATTATAGAACAAGGCAATTATATATGAGAAGCATATTTTCTATCCCATTTCCAACCAAATAGACATACAGCATTTGCAGACTTTATGCCATATCTCTAGTGCACTGGCCACCCACTTTTAATTTAATTTATTACCATAATTTGTGTTGTGAAAATAGCTGTATTATATATATTACTTATTGGTCTTTGATTACATTATTCCTTAGCAGTCCATTGTGACATATAGGACCTCATTTAGAGTCGGACACAAAGTCCGTTTTAGGCGCATCTAAGCAAAAAACACTACCACGCATGTGCAGAAACCACCAAATCCGCCTGCATCTTAGACGCAATTAACACTTGCAACAGCTTGCGACTCACTACGAGAGAATGGGAGGAACGCGGATTAGTGAAGGCGTGACCATGTAAATACATCCTAGTCGCAGTGAGACGCAGAGTGAGACGCAGACGCAACACACGTCAAAACAGGGCTAAAGCTGTGCGGCAGGAATTAGGTGGCGCAAGCGTTAACTAGCTGCAGGAACTGCTCGCAGCTCGATAGGGTATTAAGAGTGGGACGCAACTGGGGTTGCTTGCCACTCATAATACCCTACCAAGCTGCGGCACACTCCCACTCCTACACTTCTTAAACGGACTTTGCGTCCAACTCTAAATGAGGCCCATAGTGTATATTTATACCTGTTTTTTTGACATTCATTCTATTACTTATATTTAATCAGTTTTGCCATTTTATCTGTATATTTTTATGTGATAATAAATTATTTCAGAATTCATACAAGTATCCTGCCATTACTGCTGTATTATATATTATGTGGCGCACCTTTCTACATTCCTTATTTACTACTATAGTCTTTTAAGGATTGGCACGCCCTATGACTGGTTGCGACACATTCTATTTTGATTATTTATTTATTTATCTAATTTGAGCACATAAGAGCCAAGTTGTTTTACATTTGCAAATTTTATAGTTAATACCTGCTGTTGATATCACCAACTTGATTCTAGTAACCAACATAGAGATACAAAGAGCACTGAATATCTGCATCAATAACCCAATTATCTGATAACTGATCATAGTTCCAGGTGGTCAGAGTTGGGTGTGAATCATAAGCAGAGATTGTGTTCAGGGGCAGAGATATGGACCTTATGATGGCTGTGAATACATCACTCCATATAACCTATCAGTGTAATGTATTGCAAACCGGGTGCAAAAGGATGCTTTTTGCACTGGGATATGCATATGGAGAAGATCTCATATTACGATATTTGAATATATTGCTTATATTAGCGGTGAGTACAGAGTAATTTTTTCTGGATAAGCAGTGACACATTGTTCTGGATTAAACAAGTCATTTTTATAAAGGATAGCTTTAGTACTTTATAAGATTTGAGTACACAACTTGTTGGATAATGGTATATTGACTATGGTCTCGGTATATGAGCATAATTCAATCCATCTCTCCTTCCAATTTTTGTTTGCAGGGATGGAGACGAGATCAATAGTTATATAATGGTAATTGAACTCTATGGAGAGAAAGTGAAGTAGTGCACACTGTTATCTTAAGTAAATAATGTAGCAGGAATAGGTGAAAATACAACTTGCTCTATTTTCCCTGTAGGTCATGTCCCCTCCTGTAATAACAAAACAAAATGGAGGAGAGATGCAATTAAAATAAGTCCTTGCGCATATAGCCTAATTTACCTGAAATAAATGAATGTGCATTTACTATTTTTAAGCCAAGGTGCAGTTTACCTTAATGTATTTTGAGATCTGTAAGGTATACAATATTAGGGATACCAGGGACATTTGTTATAAAAATTAGGCCTGAATAGACAATAGAGATGCTCAAAAATTTCAAACCGATTACAAATCCAATCAAATTGCTCAGGTATGATGACCACGAACATGTTCACAGTGTTCCATGGACACCTACCTGAACTTGTGTTTTGAAGTCTGCAACTTGCATTCCTCCTGTGCAGCTCCAGTTCTTAGTTTGCATTAGCCAATTGTGCTCGAGGTTCCCCATTTACATTCAACGTTTGCCCTTCATATTTGAGATTCTTGGATCATGTTCAGTTTGTCTTAATGTTAGTTTTTTAATTTTTTTAGAAACAAAAAATAGTGTTATTAAACACTTTTTAGATACTTTAATTAATAAAATAAGTATTTTATATTGTGTAAATCAAACTTTGAACACTACTGTGTTCAAAGTTTGCCATTCACGGTTTGTTGTTTGCACTTAAAAGCTAAAAACTGTATACATTTTGCCTATGCATAGTGAAAAGAGTAAAAATATTAATTTAAAGACCAGCCTACTACCACTTTAGGATTACATTGTTTATTACTTTTAACTGTTTTACCTCATTTACAATTTAAAGTAATTATGAGAGGGAGTAGACACTGGGACTGTTCCATAGACAAGTACGGTATAGATAGAGGCCTGGTTTGCACCATCTCTGAGGATGTGGAAAATTCAAGTCCTTTTGCATGAAGTAAAATGATCTGTATTATTATCAGTAGGATTCCACAGGGATCAGTACTGTCCCTGTCCTATTAATGATCTGGTAGAAGGACTAGCTTTGTAAGGTTATTAGCACAGAGCAGGACATTGAGTCACAACAGAAGGACATGGACCAAACAATGAGCTTGGCAGATAAATGCCAGAATTGTAAAGCAATATATTTAATCCATGTTAATAATTGTGCCACCTGTACAGTAAATGAGATAAAACTGCGTAGATCTGAGATGCAAAAGTTCGAGTAACAGCACTCAGTGTCAGGCAACTGCTACAACAACTAATAAAATAATGGGACACATAAAATGGGGAATCAATGGACAAGAAGCAAATGTAATTTTGCTATCATAAAAATCACTTGTTATAATGCAATTTGAATAAGGGGTACAATTTTCAGAAACTTTATTTAAGAAATACATAAGAGAACTTGATAGGATTCTGAGATTTTCTACCTTGATAATAAAATGAATTGAGGAGTTAAATTATAACAAAGCTCTTGATAAACCTGTGTTGCTTATTTTGGAGCAAATGGTGCCTTACTGTACACCTCTCAATGGGCAGTCCACTGTAGCTAGAAGATGACATTTTCACTATCAACATAGCAAGGGATATTTTACTGTGAGAGTAGCAAGACCATGGAAATCACTGCAGAGGGACACAGTTATGGCAAAATCACTATATGGATTTAAAATGCCATGTTTTTCTTCAAGGAGTGGCATTATTGGTTACTATGAGCACATTATGTAGTTGGAGTGATTTGATCCAGGGAATTAATATGATTGTCATGTATGGAGTCAGGGCAGTTTCCCTCCCACCTTTACAATTAAACTGGAAGATCTAATTTGACTTCCTCTGGATCAACACCTCTAGAATTCATAAAAAGGTTGAACTTTAACTATATAATTATGCAACAATGGGACTATTTGACACTCAGCTTCTCCCATAAGAATTTGGGAGCATTCGGAGCCCCCACAGACACTCAACAAGGAACACTCCAATTTGCTCAACTCCTCCCATGAGAAAAATACAACATTTTGACTATATAAACAAAATGGAAGTTGCTAAAATCAATTTATAGGCTATATCAGGTGCATGAAAGGGTGGGGTTATCCTAAAAGGAACAAACACAGACAAATATCCCCAGCACACTGCTATAGCCAGCAACAGATCTGCTATTTCTACTGTAGATAAAAATGCAAAAGTCTTAGTTGCACACATTTGCAAATGTATGTTGAAGCCACCCACCACTCCACGGTGCTTTTGCTTATAGGGTGGTCCTACTCTAAACAATGAGATTCCCATATATTTGGGCCATACATATGTGTTTTTAAATTGAGAGCTAACTTACCAAAGATGCACCCCAGAAGCCTCCAAATAGCAATCCAATGCCAGCACTCCCCCTCAGCTATTGACATCAACATGCCTCTGAGACAAATAAAGAAAATGGAAGTTGCTCAAATCAATTTATAGGCTATATCAGGTGCCTGAAAGGGTGGGGTTATCCTAAAAGGAACAAACACAGACAAATACCCCCAGCACACTGCTATAGCCAGCAACAGATCTGCTATTTCTACTGTAGATAAAAATGCAAAAGTCTTAGTTGCACACATTTGCAAATGTATGTTGAAGCGACCCACCACTCCACGGTGATTTTGCTAATAGGGTGGTCCTACTCTAAACAATGAGAGTCCCATATATTTGGGCCATACATATGTGTTTTTAAATTGAGAGCTAACTTACCAAAGAGGCACCCCAGAAACCTCCAAATAGCAATCCAATGCCAGCACTCCCCCTCAGCTACTGACATCAACATGCCTCTCAACATTTTGACTATGACAAACACAGTTATTTTTATGTGCAAAATCCACCCATGTTCCAATAAAATCAAGCATAAATCACTATTGGAGGAAATATACTTTCGCATTTCATAAATAACTGTATGTATTAATGTGTGGCTGTGTATGTTATCAGTGTATGTGTCCTGAAATTACTTTTTACTTATCTTTATTTCCTAAAATGTGAGTATGTCATAATTTGAAATGACAAGTGGCTATGGTAAGTAATATGCAGATAAAAGTATTTATGTTGGGAAAGGAGGGGAAGGGTCACTAACTAACGATAGATCAAATTATTGAGGCCACTGAGTGATATTTTGAGAATTAATGAACAACTGAGTCACTTGACTTATTTAAAGTGTTCAGTGATACAATATATTACTGTCCGTAAAGGTAAAACACATCTGGATTATCATGATCTCTTCATACAAGCAACTTTCATAAATTCAAATTTAAATATAATCATTGTAAATAATAATGTACCAAATTAATGTACAATAAAAATTGTATTTAATACAGTGGGTCATGAATTATGGGCAGGTTAATCAGTGCAGCTACTTTATACAGACATGTGCAAATAAAGCCATCAAAGATGGCCACATATGAATGAATGATAGAGTATGATGAGTGTGAACAGCCCAGCATGTAGAAATTAATATGAGGATTCTAAAATTCCTGCACAAGAGCCATGAGTATGGAATATTATTAAACAGTATGTTTAATACGTATTATATTATATGTATCATATGAAACAAAAATGTGATTAGACTTTTAAAAGTATAGATGGCGATGAGATTCAGTTATTTCTCTGCAATACCTGGTTTATATTAACTACCTTGGCACTATGATAAGATCATTTTGTGTGGAAAAAGTAAAAGCAATGTATTGGATCGATAAAATCGGAAAAATGTTCATCAGTATATACTAGAGATGGACGTGGTCGGTTCCCCGAGATCCGAATCCATCCGAATTTTGCCTATCCGAGTACCGAGCCGAGCAGGCTCGGAACTCTCCCGCCCATTTGGAATCGAAATCAAGGCAAAACGTCATTGTGACGTATTCATATTTCTGAGCTCGGTTCTCGCGAGATTTGAAAAGCATAAATACCAGCCTCCACAGCAATCCATCGCCATTTGACAGAGGGAGAGAGCAGGGTTAGGTCAGAGGCTGTATTAGCGCAGGAACAGAGCAATAATTGTACACCTTATTCTTTGTATTATTATTTCATTTATAATCTATTCAATTCTATTATTAAATCAAATTCTATTTGCAATTGTTAGAGCAGCAAAATAGGAGGATAGAGGAGGCTTATTTTTCAATTTGTTTGCACTACAAGTGCTTTGGGGTCTCCCATATTCCACAGTGTTTTAGACTAATTTTTCTGGCTGTCAAAAGTGATATTTGTCAGCAGTATTTCTAAAATTTGTTTGTACTACAAGTGATTTGGGGTGTGCAATATTCCCAAGTGTTTTACACTAATTTTTCTGGCTGTCAAAAAAAGTCATATTTGTCAGCAGTATCTATCTAATACAATTTTTGGCACTACAAGTGCTTTGGGCTCATTAAAATGGATTCAAAGCAGTCCACATATGAGCAGAATCAGCAACCAGGTTCTGTCAACAGTCCTGATGATAGTGTTCCCAATACGTGATCTGGGAAAGGCGATGTAAAAGTACATAGTCTTTTTAAATCAGGGGTAAAAACACACACCAAAAAAAAAATTACAGTGTTGAAGCGAAAAAGAAGTGTAACTGAGGAAAATCCAGATCCAAAACCAAAACACGGGGGTCAGTGAGCATCTCTAGTATATACAGTCACTTTGCTTTGCAAAGTGCTAAAATATAGGATCCAGGTCAGTGTCAGTCCTGCATATAGGAAAATTATCTTGCACGTCATTGTACACGGTTTTAGTAAAATTGCGAATGCTCTAATTCCAACATGGAGTGAATACAGATTTGATGAAAAAGCAACAGAGAAGAATTCCGGCAAGAGATTATACCGCCACTGAGATTCACACAGGGCCGGATTAGGGGAATGGAGGCCCCTGGGTTAAGGGGGCCACCAGTCCCTCGTGAGCCCCCCCCCAAGATCCGCCCCGCCCCCTGAGATCTGCCACCCCTGTGAGCCGCCTGCCACCCTTCCCCAAGCACTTACCTTTTTCTGTTCTCCTCCTGTCTCTGTAGTCTCTCCGCTGCGCGCTGTAAGCTCTTATTGAGGATATCTCGTGAGAGTGAGACTCACTAGATCTCCTCAGTAAGGATATCACTGATCACCGTGGAGGGACTACAGTGACAATGCTGAGCATTGCGGGCGCCCCTGCTCCCGCACCGATCAATAATGCCACTGAGCATTGTCAAGGCCCCCCTGGATGCCCACGACCCCTGGGCTATAGCCCAGTTAGACCTCGGGTTAATCCGGCCCTGGATTCACATCACTTCAAATGGTGACAGTTACATTGCTGCTATTAAGGGGCCAATGTGAGGACCCGGCAGCTGTCTAAAGTCCAACCCTTCGTAAAAAATATTACACACCTGCCGGGTCCTTGCATTGTCCCCTTAATAACAGCAATGTAACTGTCGCCATTTGAAATAACATAAATCTCAGTGGCGATATATTCTCTTGCCGAAATTATTCTCTGTCGCTTTGTTATTAAGCCTGTATTCACTCCATGTCGGAATTAGAGCATTCGCAATTTTCCTGTCACTCCTAGTGTTGTCAGAATGATGATCTTCGCAAACTCATACCCCGCCCATTGTACATATGTACTCATTGTTCACTTATAGCCCACCAAAAAATGGCAGCACAGTGAAAGGCGGTATGTATAATGTTTATTGCTTGCTATTAGACTGCTGAATTTACTTAGTTTGTATGATATGTTTTGCAGTTACCTTTATATAATATGCTGGTCACATTTACATCTACCATGACGGTGCTAATTGCACTACTTAGTCCCATAGATTCATGCACTGTTGTCAAGATCTAAGGAACCATAACCATATATGTGTGATGCAACATTTTTAACTTTTGTTTTCTTTATACTTTACATGCCCTCAATTTATAAAGATTATGTTTACTAATCTAATCATTTTAATTTAATTAAATTCATCTAACCAGGTGATAGTAACTGTTTGCGGACAGTTTCCATTCTTTGAAGTATTGCTCTTTAAAAGATTTCCCCAAAGGTTTACACTTAAGCAAACCCAAATTTGCCTTTAAAACTCTTTCATAGAGAACAAAGTTTTGTTGTACCACTGATAAACAATATCTTAGCTCAGTGCTGGCGTTCTTTGGATGCTTAAAATAAAAAATGCAATGAAATCCTCCACACCAGGGGAAAATTAAGGCTTTATTTAAGGATATGATAAAAAAAAATATGATTATCAGGCGCTAGAAACAAGTTCTTAAACAGAAAATGATGTCACAATCTTGTAGGCCACCAAATGCAGCTGATAAGGGAAAGTGTAAATCCCCCAAATAGAGATACTAAAAAACAAAACTAAACAGTGCAAATAGGAGGTCTACAAAGTTTAGTATCAATTAAAGATATGTGGACACGTGCATTATCTGATGTATTTAAACATAAACAAAATAAAATCAATTAAGTAAATGACAATAATTTATTAATAGATGTTATTCGATATTTAGACCAATAAACGTTAAAAATAAAATTAAAATAAATTAAAAGACTGGCATAAACGTGTACTGTAAACTTCAAAATCTATGGATTTCATATATCTGTATTATAGATTGCACAGAACAATTCGATAATCAAAAGGCAATAGATGATGTATGCCATTGATAATAGAAACCCAAATCTCTTCTCATATATATACAGCATACTCCCTCTCATTAAGCAATATACACTTTAGTACTTTTGCTAGAAGCTTGTTGATGAGCATAGAATCTGGATCCTTGGAATTGCTTAAAATGAGAGCAATCTCTCTGTTATAAAGAAACAACCATTTAAAGTAAAGTCTCTCAAAAAGCAATTTTCTTTTGTCTGTGTCGGCTCTCTGAGCACGGCAGCTTCCAATGAGGGCTGTGTGCACCGTTTTAGTCTATTATTAGTTTTTTAAGGATATTAGTTCATAGGAAGTCTTTAGGAATATGTTGTCAATCCACTAACACTTCGAAAAAATGGGGGAGGGGTTATGTAATAATCAATTTCCGAGGTGTGTGTAAAATAGAGAATGAGTAGCAACCCCAAATATTGTTCAGGAATCAGTGTCCAAAACATAATATTTCTAAAATGCAAATCATAGCAGGCTAACATTTCTAATGTCATGCAATATTAAACAAGTCTTAGAATTATTCCTTGTCAGTACATATCAGCTTAGAATTCTTCAGTAATTTAAGTGTCTTTAAAATTTTTACTTGCAATAAAGTATTCATATAATTACCATGTTCTGTAGGAATAGATTATAACAGTATCTGGTTAGCTGGTTAACCAAGATATCTCCTACTCTATAATTCTGTAGTAATTTAAAGGATGTGTTTCTAGATGTCAGACTGAATCTAAACTCGTTTGAAATCTGTGAAACATGTTTTTCTTTGTTTTGTAGTCATACTGGTTGACCAAGCTGTGCAGGATATGCTATGATCAGCAGTGCAGAGTTTTGGCATGAAGCCTGCCTGGATTTTACTAAGTGCATTCTGCTCTGCTGTGGAGGTGAGAATTCTGCTGTTTAAGATGCTGTTGAGCAATTTCCTCAAGGGTGCAGCTGACAAAGATCCTTTTTTAATTAGATGGATCTGAAAGGTCTCCACTGTTGTGGTTGGAGGTTATAAGTCCATGGCACCATTGTTTGACAACAGAGCCGGCGGTGAAGGCTGGATTGAACATTTTGAGCAATGTCTTTTGTAGTAAAACAGTGTTTCAGCATTTATGAAACGCTATCATCTATCTCATTGGCCTTCTTGAATATATTTGTTTAATTTTCTTTTATTTCCTGGATTGCAATTCATATGTCCAGGGGGCTTTGGATATTTTTAATTGTCTCTTCTAATACTTCTAGTTTTGTATGGATTCTCTTACTCCCCCACTCTCCATGATTTAGCCTAGTTCAATTAGTTTTGTGAAATATAAAGCAGCGTGCTAAACTGTGCAATTCATTGAAAATGTTTGAATCAATTCTCTCATCTGCAGTAGGATTATAGCAAGAAATTAATGCTAAGATATGAAGGAAATTAGATGAGTTTACAGACTTGCAAGACAGAAGAAGAATTATTTAAGCAATAATACCGGAGATAGGGAATTTAGCCAACAAGAACGCGTCTTGAAGAGATTTCATAAAGAGAACAGTTAGATGAAGGAAATTCAGACAAGAGAATGAT
The DNA here is from genome assembly GCA_036250195.1 of Mixophyes australis. NCBI lineage: Eukaryota > Metazoa > Chordata > Amphibia > Anura > Limnodynastidae > Mixophyes > Mixophyes australis. The sequence goes on along the minus strand of JAVHZZ010000003.1, from coordinate 87,973,298 downwards.
GTCTCTTGAAAGATACAAGGAATGATGTGTCCCCAGTAAACTTTGATATAACCACAGTAAAATAATCTCATCTTAATGGTTTCCAAAAGATATATTTCTTGGATTAGTGGACATTTTATTGAGAATCAATAATAGTAATAATAGTAATAATCAATAATAGTAGTATAACTAGTATAACTAATACCACTAATTCAAATTTAGGCAATCTGACCACCAAAATAAGAGTATAAGTCGAAGACCCATCTCATAACACAACTGTTCCTGGTTTTTGCTTGTTTTGTATTGGATTTTATCAATCATGTTTTCATGTCTGTATTTACGTATTTATTTTAAATTCTACTGAATAATCTCTAGTCCCACAAGCACTTAAGTCACAACAATACTCAGCTGCAGGCTCTTCTCTACCTTAATATTTGTTGGGGATATCTGATTGAAATGAGAAGAAAGACCAATGTTGTTAGTAAGATGTCACTGTGGATATGTGTTCTTCTATATTGTTTTTTAACAGTTCTACTAACTAACTCAGCTAAAATAACTTTCAATAAGTACTGGTTTCTTAGTCAATCTGCCAGAGTGTATATTTCATACAATTTTAATAAAGATTGGCTGCCTCTAACTCATGGTGATATTTCACAAACACTTAAAAATATATTAAAATGCACACTACTGACCTTTATATGCAATGACATGCTTTCCAAGACGTGGGGCTAGATTTACTAAACGGCGGGTTTGAAAAAGTGGAGATGTTGCCTATGGCAACCAATCAGATTCTAGCTTTCATTTATTTAGTGCAAAATGATAGCTAGAATCTGATTGGTTGCTATAGGCAACATCTCCACTTTTTCAAACCCGCAGTTTAGTCAATATACCCCATGGCCTTTATCTATCTCATTTTTGGTGAAATGTGAGTAAATATCTGCTCATTAATATATACCAAGGTACATGTGTGACTGATTAAATCATGATATTTTTTCTCAGTGCTTCATAAAAAATTATAATAATGTTTTTGTATTTAAATTTGTAGACAACTTTACACTAAAATAGCAAACCAAAGATGTCATAATTTAGACCATAAACAATGTTTGAGCTTATGCAAATATATTTATTTTCTTTTATATTAAGATGCAGACACCTTCTTTAGAGGTCATGTAAAAGTCAACAATTCGGTATAAAGTATATACAAAATAATAGCATTTACTCAACGACACACATTAAGAACAAATGCTTGGGGAAGATTAACCGTGGATGTCAATTAGTTTGCTACTGCCATCAAATATACTCCAACAGATTATTTTTATTGTTCTACATAGTCATCAACAAAATTAGTACATTTTACAGCATTGCATTTACTGAAATGAGAAATTTGATTTGAGTATCTCTTAGTTCATTCTAATAGTCAAATGTATTGTAATGGTGTTTCGTTCATTTTACTTGCCAAATATAACTAATTTGAAGATGCGAAAAAATAAATAGATGCCCTTCTGACGTGTTACCAAAAAATGAAACAGGCTATCTTGGATTTGTAGAATGTTTGCAAAATGTATATTCTTGTTTTATTTTTGCATTGCCTCGAGTAGAACTCCAAAGTTATATTTCTGCAAAATGTCCCTTTATTAGTAAACCTTATAATTAGCTTGTTGGATTTTTTGTTTTCCTTTTTGAAGAGAGGGGCGGGGGGGATGTCATTTATCGGCCATGATCAGGTCATGCACTCAACTGAGGATATTAAACTGTCAATGAATTACAGTTGGAATAACTGGGGCTATTGTTAATGTATGTGTAAATATAAATAAAGTATATGAAGATACTGGTGCAAATGAGAGACATGTATACAAAAGCTGTATCTGACGCTCTTAAAAGGTCTGTATTTACACACAAGACACAATAACTGACCTTCATTTGCAGAAAATTTCACTCATCTTAAAATTGCATAGCTAATGAGGCCAGTAAAATCCAAATGCATCAAGTTCAACTTTTTTCTCAATTCTATATGTATTCTGTACAGTTTTCATGGTATCATTTTGTTCAGGTGTGTGGTTTCAGATTGTGAGGTGTCGGAACCAATCAAGTTGTAATATTGTAGCAGAATGTATACTATGCTATAGACTTGCGATTTGCATGCATTTAAAATTTAATTCTTTAATTGTTGTACAAAGTGAAATGTATGGGAAGTAACAGAAAAAAAGGGGATCAAACTATTTTATAGGACATGGTGTATAGAGTAAATTTCTAATACGCCAACAAATCACAGGCAAAACTCTTCTTACCTTCAAGGTAACTCTTGTACTCTTACACATTTGAGCTGAGCTCTCCCCTACACGCTTGCTCATTCTCTGCGCTAATATAACAACTTTCTCTTTACCCAATAAGTTTCTTGCAAATATACAAATGCATTATTTGATCATTGATCAGTGACAGCAGAAGTGAAAAATATAAACACACAGAGGACTACACAAAAGTATATATCATATTATGATAGCATAATTAGGTGCATAAAATAATTTAAAAAGCCCTTAGCTAGCCATGACCTTTCTAATATGCAGTAATATGCATGCTTGCCTACTCCCGTATTTCAGGGAGGGAGGTCGAACAAGAAGGCAAGTACGGTAATATGGCAACAACAACATTTAAACATGAACAGAGAGGGTGTTGGAGTTGATCTCTAAAAGATCTAAGTTTTAAAAAATTCAAGGAAGCCCCTAAGAATAAAATGGGAAAGCAATCTTATTGGAAAAAAATACTAATGTGTCGGCCCTGGTGAACTTAATACTGGCATGTGTTTTGCAAATGGTTTGTTTTAAAATGTCTCATTAAGGTATGGTACAGATAGGGAATATTTTATTTAACATAACAAGATGATCCAGCACTTGCAAGGTGTGAGGGATGCTCTTGATAGTAGTGTACTAACCCGGTCCGCTCAATAGTAAACCTTTAGAAGTGTTACAGGTAAACAATGCAGTCAAAGCACCATGTGACCAAAGCACCACTATCCCCAAAAAATTCTCCACCTGTATATGCATATTGATTTGTTTCCTGTTATTTATCATTTGGCATATAGAGCCTAATCTAGAGTTGGAGTTCCCTAGACAGATGGAAATTGCATTCTCCTTCCCCATTCCATCTCTTCAATCCTAAATCCCTGCAAGTGGCCATAATCACAGCAACCACAACTAGTGCTATGTGGGTATACGCAGAAGTAAAACATTGAATTATACACAGAAAATGCTATTTCAGCCCCATAGTTAGCTTTTTATCCTGATCATAACATATGTAACTTTTTATTAAGATTTTATTTGCGTTTTGAGAGTTAATAGTTTCATTGAGCTTTTGAGTAACATACTTACTGAGGCTAATGGGTAAATATTCACCTCTTCAATATTTTCTATTCACTGTTATATACAGATAATACAATATTACTTTTAAGGGGTTTTGTGTATTATTCTTTATAACATTTGTTCTATCGTAGTTTGGTAATTTTATGGAGATGGTAATCTCTGACTGCATTGCAATACGTATCGAAGATTGTATCCCAGAATAAAAACAAAATGTGAGCCAATCATATTATATTCCCCACTGATGTAGAGTATACTATGGATATTGTAAAGCGGACGGGATTTTCATCCCCATAACTATTTTCCAATTAATTTTACATTGGTGATTTTATCAATACCGTTTTTCCATATTTTTCATTTCTTTTTAGATATGGTGCAATTTCTAATGTGTGTTTTTCAAGGATTGTTTTTGCAATGATTGAAGTTCTTTGTTATAATAGTTGTTAATAGTAGTTACTGACCCAGGACACAATTTTTTTAACTGAATTTGTGGCTATTTTACATACAAGCCATGTAGGGAGTATGTGAGGAATTTTAATGCAATATATTATTCTATCTTGATTTGTTCAACATGACTGTGGAAATAACAACTGTCTTTTGGTCTTTTACAATGGTAAACAGCTGTTGTAATAGCAAGCGAATTGTATTGCATATTAAAAAATTGTAAAACACAATTTGAGCTTTGTTAGTATGTTTTGCACAGTTCTTTTTTCCAGTACCCACCTGTACTCTTGGTAACATATACAATTCATTATTTTATTCACACATTTGCCAAACACGAATACAGATAAAAATGTAAAACAAAAAAGAATATGCTACTTCTTAATATAAATCAATAATTTTTACACTATTAAAACATAATGCAAACTGAAAAAAATTCATATTTAAAAAGAACTATGCAGCTTCCTTACCCTACTACATGTTATAATATATAGATAATTTAAAAAAAAATATATATATATATATATATATATATATATATATATATAATGCTGCATAATTTGATTCCTTATACTATATAGATCTGAAAGCATTTAAATCTAAAATAATAGATTATGGAAACAGCCTTATGCTTCATTTTATACTGTCATTTTCTTACTATCAATGGATAAAAATAACCAGTGTTGACAAAATCAAACCGAGGCACATGCATTCCATTAATCCAAAGCCTTTGCAGATGATTCAATTTAGTTGTCACATGCAATGTTTACAATATTGTAGAAATATTCCAAGGCCTATCTAAGAGTAAATACAAAGGAGTTCATTATGGAAATCTTACCAAAATGGACCGGTATAATTATCCCTCCTACAGCTTGAGTTCAATAAGCTAGTTTCACCACATGGCAAGAAATGTTGTTTTTGCAATTACTGCTCATAAAAATGTAAGGTAAAAATTAGATTAGTTGTTATTGGCGCAGATGTTGAATTAAAGAGGTAGGTCTATTTGTTTTTCACTACATGGGTTCTGTATTTAAATTGCTATTGGACAAAAAGAAGCTTTATATTTTGCTTCATTTTTATGTACAATCCTGTGGGTGGATCAGGCACATAACATACTCACTGAATGTTTTAATTTGTTGCATTTTGGGATTTAGTGTATGATCAGAAAATTACATATATTTGTCGCAAAATGGGACAAACGGGCAAAAGCAAAAGGTGGCATAATTTACTCAGTTTTAAATCAGAAAAACTAAACTAAAACCTAAAAAATCTGCAGTCACAACATACAAAATATCAAATTTAATGTTTTATAAAAATTGTTTTTTGGCAACATTTGACACCAATTTTGCCTCAAATGCTAAAAGTATGATTCATGTTCAGACGTATTTTCCACGCAACTTGCATTTTAAAGAAGAGCATGGAACTTGTGCATAGTTCCAACCATATTCAAATCCAAACATATCTCAAGATACATTTCCATTTGAATCTAGGTGTAAGTATGCTTTGCCTAAGCATTACATGTCATGTTTAGACAGATAGAACAGTCTGCAGTATACGCACAAGCGTCTGTTCACTAAAAACTTAGATTGTAAACTGTAATATACTATTACAGCAACCAGTAGCCACTGCTTGTCTACTTTTCACTCTCTGACACCCAGTTGATCAGCACACAATTCTAGCAGACTGATCTCTAAATAAACTGCTGTAAAATAACAGCTATTGCAATGTAAATTGCCTCTTTCATCCTGTCCAACCCTCCACTAGCGATTTTCTTAGCACAGAATTGCAACCAACCTCCTTCTCACATGCTATCACTTCTAAAATGGCCGATGAGAATGGGGGAGGGCTATATATAAAAGATGTCAATCCAAAAGTCACGAGATCTGACTTTTTACTGGAAATTACATTTTGCCTCGATTTCAGATCCGAATTTGGAGCAAGGGACCAAGTCATGACTCGGAATCCCAAATCTGAACCATTCATCTCTAATTAGAACACACAAAAGAAATGCAATTACGAAATAAATGAACAACTCTTAACAGTATAATCAATATTAAAAATATAGATTTTAAACAATATACTTGTTTTGTTTTTCTCCTCAATAAATACATAAATCAAGATGCTTTTAATGCTACTGTACACGCAATGTGTTTATATTGTCAATCTTCCTTGCACATACTTGTTAAATGTAACTAATGTGAAAATATACTCATAATTGCTCCCATCATGCACAAAATTACAAACAGCACCATGCAGGTGATCATTGCTAAAAAAGTAATCACAGAGATGGACATTTAGAATGACAAACCTCCAAAATCTATAAATAGACAATTCCAAATCTTTTTGAAAACTGGTAAAAAAAAACTGATGCTTGTTATATTGTGTTAACAAAACAAGTTTATCTTACCTTAAAATGTTTAACAGCTGTCCAAAGTGTTTTTAAGATTTCACCTTATCTCCAAAACATTCTAACACAGTAGTTATGGATAGTTTGAGCAACACCTACTCTATCTAAATGCTACAACACACTAATAGCATCTGTGCCAGGACTGCTGAATGTAGTAACACTATAATTCTACTACAAACATGATTCATTGAGATTTCAGTGCTGAAATTCTATGTGGGTGCAATCAGTACAGTCAAAAAGCACAGTGCACTTCACCACTTAGAGTCAAACGAGTGGCAATTGGTTGCACAATAAAAAGAGTCTTAATGTAAGCAGGGCCGGTGGAATGGTACTAAGTGCCCTAGGCACCTCCTCTGTGTACCCTCCCTCACCCATCTCTACTTACCTGTGTGGAGCAAGTATGAAGTGGGGGGCGGAAGGCAGAGGAGGGGTGTAACAGTCTCAGTGCTTCTGCCATTTAGATGTGGCGGTATGGAAAGTATAGGTGAATGGAATTTGATAGTTTTACAATCAAAGCAGTAGCAAAAGAGGAAGTAATCATGTTACCATCATCATCACCATTTATTTATATAGCGCCACTGATTCCGCAGCGCTGTACAGAGAACTCATTCACATCAGTCCCTGCCCCATTGGAGCTTACAGTCTAAATTCTCTAACATACACACACAGATGGCAGAGAGAGAGAGAGAGACTAGGGTCAATTTTGATAGCAGCCAATTAATCTACTGGTATGTTTTTGGAGTGTGGGAGGAAACCGGAGCACCCGGAGGAAATCCATACAAACACGGGGAGAACATACAAACTCCACACAGATAAGGCCATGGTCGGGAATTGAACTCAAGACCTCAGCACTGTGAGGCAGAAGTGCTAACCACTTAGCCACCATGCTGACCCACTTTTATCATATATGTAAATTAAAATAATGGTAAAATAATTTGAATTGCAATAAAAATATTACAAAATCTGAGTAGCAAGTGAAAGAAAGTAAGGCCTGCTCCATTTGTCAGGGTTCGTGGTTAGTACTTCTACCTCACAGCACTGCGGTCATGAGTTTGATTCCCAACCATGGCCTTTTCCTCCCACATTCCATAAACATACTAGTATGTTAATTGGCTGCTATTAAATTGACCTTAGACTGGGAATTTAGACTGTAAGCTCCAATTGGGCAGGGACTGATGTGAGCAAGTTCTCTGTACAGTGCTACGGAATTAGAGGTGTTATATAAGTAGCTGATGATAATATCCTTATTACCATGAATTGAATTTTTTTCTTGCTTAGTATTTTATGAAAATCTTTTGACTTTATAATAATACATTTACATCTGGCATTAGTTCCATTAGCTTTTGTTTTCTGAATGTACCCTTTAGACATTGAGTTGGTGTCATTGCAAATCAAAGCGATTGCCATTAATAGATTCTTATAAATCATTGGTTATTGTAATATGAAGTAGTTAAGAAAAATGTCTAAGGGACATTTGTATAATATATGAAGAAATTGGAACTCTTGGATTATAGAGATTTTACCACTAGATTCCCTTCTTAAATGAAGGCAATTTAGATGTAAGTAATAATAATAATCATAATAATAACAAAGGTCAAAATAATTATCCAAATAACTTTTTGGTGGCCTTTTATATGCAGTTTAAAACCACTGACCAATATGCAACAGTATGTGAGCTGGGAAAAAGCAAAATTCCTCTTTAGCAAAAAATGTTATATTTAAAACCCCAATGCAAATCAGAAGTTGCAGCGTGTGTCTATATGAAAGGTCATATGGCGAATCTTGGTCATAATGCTGACTTGTAAAAAGAAGACACAATAGAGTAGAAGAAAGGGAGTTGTAAAAGAAGACATAACAAGAGTGAAAAACAAAAAATAAGATACAATACGATAATTAGTTTGCTGGATGTTAGTGTGTGTACCGATTTTTTATCTTTAATTTTGCATGCATGTCTTAAGGACAGGGGTCTTATTGAACTTAGGGGCATATTTATGTACCACCAAATTTTATGAAAAATATTTTTCAATCCTTATCACGTAGATAAGGATTGAACTATCTTTAATATTTATCTAAAAACCTACACAAGAACAGTAGTTCCGATAAACTGCTGTTCTTGTGAATTAAAAAACTTACTTACCACTGCCTCTTCATACAAGCATTTGGGATCGCGATCTTCTTGGCTCCTTTCTTCCCCTGCGCGCATGCACTGACCGACAAGCTTGGGCATGCGCACAGAGAAACCTACAGCAGTGCATTAAACAAAGTGGATTCATGTGACAGGGAGGGATCACATGATCCCTCCACACATGCGCTGTCCAGCTCTGCGGGTGAAGGGTTAACTAATGTTTTTTTCTCACCGGTATAACAAACATTTTATTCTACAGTACCCCAAGTGTTAACACTTAAATTTAACTTGTTACAGCAGGGAGGGGAGATGGTTGCTAGGTATTATGAGCTCATGTGTTACCTGTGACCCTGTTTTTTCTCCTTATTAAAGGGTGATGGCATGATTTCTTTTTAAAATATTAAAATTACTAATGACATTGGGCATGCTAATTCATTGATATTTGTGCACTGGCACATTTGGAAATCTAACATTAAAGTTGAGGAACCTGCAGTCCTGTCTCATGCTTTGATTTAATCTACTGCAGTTTCAAAAGGCCCAGATTTTACACACATCTCCTGTACTTAGCTCTAGACATGTTTTTTCAGTATCACGGAAAAACTCACTAATAGATCTGGTCTAGAACCACACTTGCTTAGTACCAGTGATTTGTATTACTTTCCTTATAAGCTAGTATAGACCTGAAAACTATCAGTTACCTCCATCTAGCCATCATACCAGCCAATCATATGCTTCCAGAGTCCTAAACACAGAAATTTGCTCTAAAGCACTCACCTGAGAGAGGCCACAGATTTACACAAAGCTGAGGCTCTTTCCAGATCACTAATTCTATGCTGTGTTTTCCCTGCGTATACCAGTTCCTGGCCTTGGCATATATAAAAATCCCTGAGGCCTAGTGAAAAATTTTAGCCAGATCATTCTCCAATTTGCCAGCCCCTCCTCCCTTCCCTTCATTATGCAATCTATAAATCAGCTTAAGCCTAAGCATTTACTATATACTGAAGAATAGAAGGTGCAATGTGCAACACTCCATTAGTACAGAGATCACTCTATTTGCAGAGATCCACTTTATTCCCTTTTACCCAAACACAGATAATTTTGCACAGGCAAGTTCCCCCTTTTTTTTTATTATTATGAACATTTATTTATATAATGCCAGCATATTTCATAGTGCTTTACAATTGGGAGCAAACACAATAATAAAACAAGCCTGGGTAATACAGACAGGCAGAGGTAAGAGGGCCCTGATCGTAAGCTTACAATCTATAGGACTATTATAGTTTGATGCATGAGGTTAAATGTTACATATTACATATTGGACCAGCCAGATTGCAAAGGTATAAAGTGCTTAGTGGGCTAGAGGGTTGATCAGAGGGTTGATTGATTATAGAAAGAACACATATAAGTCATGTATGAACTGTGTAGGGAGGTTAAGAGATTGGTTGAGGAATCTGATAAGCTAGCCTGAAGAGGTGGGTTTCCAGAGAATGCTTGAAGGTTTGACGACTAGTGGAAAGTCTTGTAATTCAAGGGAGAGAATTCCACAAAGTGGCTGAATCCCGAAAAAGTCCTGTAACCGGGAAAGGGATCAGCTACCCAGTGTGGATGAAGCAAGCAGATATTGTGAATATCGCAGGTGTCAAATTGGGAGATACTTTGAGATAAGGGAAGAGATATATGCTCACGCAGTTTTGTTGATGGTCTTGTAGAAGTATTTTATATTGAATTCAGTATTAAACAGGGAAGTAATGTAGAGACTGACAGAGTGGAGCAGCAGTGGAAGAGCAATTTGCAAAAAAGTCAATCTAGCACTCCGTGCAAAATAGATTGTAGGGGTGAGAGTCTGGTTTAGGGAAGACCAATAAAGATGTTATTGCAATAGTCAATGCGAGAGATGAGTGTATGAATTAAAGATTTTGCCGTGTCTTGTGTGACATATATACGTATTTTGAAAATGCTTTTTAGATGCACACAACAGGATTTTGATATAGATTGTGGAACAAAGGATAGTTCTGAGTCAAGGATCGCACATAGGCAGAAAGCTTGAGGGGTATGTTTTATTGTCATTTTGTCAAACAGAAATAGAAATGTCAGGTAGGTAACTACGGTTGGCTGGCGGGAATATTATTAGCTCTGTTTTTGAAAGATTGACTTTGAGTTGGTGAGATGACATCCAAGAAGAAATTGCAAAAATACAGTCAGTAACGTAGGACAACACAGATGGTGAGAGATCCGGAGAGAATAGATACTGAAATCCAAACATGCTTATTAGTTTTCTAAGACACGTGGTGTAGATAGAGAAGAGCAGAGGACCTAGCATTGAGCCTTGTGGTACTCTAACTAATAAAGGAAGTGGAGAGGAGGTGGATCAAGAGAATTGAACACTGAAAGAGCTATAAGATAGGTAGAATGAGAACCAGAATACCACAGTGCCTTGTGACCTAGGTAATGGACCATTTGTTTGAAAAGAGAGGGGTTAACAGTGCCAAATGCAGCAAAGAAGTCCAAGAGAATTAGAAGCAAATAATGGTCTTTAGATATAGCAGTGATCAAATCATTGACAACCTTAGTCAGTGCAGTCTCTGTGGAGTGTTGGGAATGGAAGCCTGATTGAAAGGGGTCCAATAGGTTGTGTGGTAAAAGAAAGTGAGTGTAAGCAATTATCTCAAGACGTTTGGAGGAGAACGAGAGCTGAGAGATGGGTCAGTAATTTGAGAAAGAGCTTGGCTCAGAATTTTGATTTTCACAATAGGAGAGATCACTGTGTTTGAATAATCCCGGAAAGATACCAGGAGAAAGAGTGAGTCATTATTATTATTATTATCTTTTATTTGTTAGGCGCCACAAGGTTTCCGCAGCGCCGTACACTGTACGAACAGTGGACTATACACGGTAAAACAGTACAGAACAATAAACAAAAAGTACCAGTACTTCAGGGACTCCGGGCAGGCATATACAGTAGAGACGGAGCGGAAGAACAGGTTTGGAGACAGGAGGGAAGAGGGGCCCTGCTCATACGAGCTTACATCCTAAGGGAGGGTAAACAAATCAGGCACAGAAGGGAGCCAGTGAAGCAAAGGGGAGAGAAAAAAGGGGCCAGGGGAGAAACAGAAGAGATGAGAGGTTAAGTGGATGGTTGGTAGGTCTAAAGGAACAGGTGAGTTTTAAGTGCCCGCTTTAAGGAGCACAGATTGGGTGAGAGACGGATGGAGCGAGGGAGGTCGTTCCAGTGAAGGGGGGCAGCGCGGGAGAAGTCTTGGATTCTAGAGTGGGAAGAAATGATCAGAGTGGAGGAGAGGCGGCGATCATTGGCCGAGCGCAGGGAGCAGGCGGGAGTATGAATGGAGAGGAGGTTAGAGATATAAGGGGCAGTAGACTGGGAGAGAGCCTTGTAAGTAGTGGTAAGGAGTTTGAAAAGGATTCTGTAGGGGAAGGAGAGCCAGTGTAAGGCAAGACAGAGAGGGGAGGCAGAGGAGGAGCGGCATGAGAGGAAGATGAGTCTCACAGCCGCATTGAGTATGGAGCGGAGGGGGCGAGGTGGGAGCCGGGGAGGCCAGTAAGGAGGAGGTTGCAGTAGTCGAGGTGGGAGATGATGAGAGCATGGATGATAGTTTTGGTGGCATCTTGAGAGAGGAAGGGACGGCAATGTTACCTAGTTGGAAGCGACAGGCTTGGGCAAGGGATTGAATGTGGGGGGGGCAAAAGAGAGAGAGGAGTCAAGAGTGACTCCCAGGCAACGGAGTTGGGTGACAGAGGAGATAGTGGAGTTGTTAACAACGATAGAGAGGTCATGGTGGGAAGGGAGTCTGGGTGGGGGAAAGACAATGAGTTCAGTTTTGGAGATGTTAATTTTAAGAAAGCGTGAGGACATCCAGGAGGAGATGGCTGAGAGGCAGTCAGTTACACGAGAGAGGAGGGAGGAAGAAAGATCAGGAGAAGAAATGTAGAGTTGAATATCATCAGCATATAGGTGATACTGAAGACCGAACGAGGAGATGAGAGCCCCAAGGGAGGAGGTTAAAGAGAGCATTAAAGAGAGCAATGCAAAAAACTTTGCACCTTGGCAAAACCATGGGGGGAATAAATTTAAAATGTGGAGACAGATTTATAGTAGGGTATATCCAAGATCAACTTTAAATTTTGGTGTAAAAGTAAAGCTCTCAAGTATTTAACATAGTAACATAGTTGATGCGGTTAAAAAAAGACACCAGTCCATCAAGTTCAACCTATTTTGGATCTCCTGCAATCCATCTCTTATATTTGAAATTAATCCAGATGGAGCAGCTACCAATCTGTTTCCATCAATAAAAAAAAACCTGCAATACTGTAACCCTATTGGGTTACAATATTGCAGTCCAATTTCTGCCTGGATCCACTACTGTTCTCCATTTGTGTGCTACATGAAAAAGCAGTCAGTCAGTTTAACTTGCATGCAAAATAATAGACTAATGTGCACCCCTTACATTGTAACATGGTTTGTCCAAGATCAAATTTACTCCTTTATTCCCTTTCTCTCCTTAATGACTCAGGCCCAGAGAAATTACAGATTTTAGTTAAGGTTGAGATGATCACAGGAGACAGGGATCAAATGATTTGTGAGGGTATAGGAACAATAGGACAGGTAGTAGAGTAAGGAAATAAGAAGGGCGTAGATACTTCATCTTCAACTTGTGGGATCAAATGAAGAGAAGATTCAAGAGCATGTAGGGAAGGAATCAAGCTAGTTTGTTGAGGAAAATTATACAATTTCACGGAGATCTCCTTCTGGTACAGAAATCCTTCATTGCAGTGACATCAACTGCTGAATATAAGTTCCTCTTTGCACAAACACTCCCCATTTGCAGACAACACCCTTTGATCAGAACCCTCCTTGCACACAGCCCCCTCCATAATGCAGAGAACTCCCTTTTTGCACAGATAGGTCTTGATTTTAAGCAATATAATCACTAATGTTTAATTATAAGGTGCCACAGGTTCTGAAGCGATGTACCACAAAGTAATATCAATACAAAACAAATAAAAATAGTAACAATACAGAAATACAATAATAATACAAAAACCAGATAATGCCTAGGTGCAAATTTGAATAAAACAAATACATCAATATATTTAGCTAACATACTAAACAGTACAATACAGCATATGCAGCATAGACTGTGACAGGGACACACAGACATGGCTGACAGACAAGAGACAAAGGGTAGAGAGGACCCTGCCTGTGAGAGTTTACATTCTCTACATCCTAATTAATAGACACCCCCTTTCCCACTTATATTGTCCAAGTAGTTTCAAGTAGACTGCCACATGCAGAGTTTTAAGAGTCTCTGTCACCACAGAATAAACCTGGAACCGCAAACCCTACATAGTCACTACAGCAGGTACCCCAGCCCTGCTACTTTACATGGATCTGCAGTGAGGATTTGGTGTGCTAGGTCCCTAACTTAGTCCTTCTAGTAAACAGTTCCATCCTAAAAGGAGGCTTAGACATTATCTTACTGGCCACGTAATATAGAAAGGTATATGTACAGTGGCACATAATCTAGGACAGCACATTAGCAAGGTAAGAATTAGGGCAGGGAATTTTATGGCAGTACAGAGTATTGCAAAATGGTATATAATGGCAAAAGGTATGAAAAATAGGGGTTTTTTGCATTTCAGCTTAATGGAAAAATTGGTGGAGACAACTTCTTTATCTCTCTATAACACCTGTATTTTCTGCTATTCATTGCTATTTTGTTAGGGAAATACAATAGAAAAACAAAGAGGCAAAAGAAACATACTTATTAGGACAATATTAGCTTTCTTACAGGAATTATTTAAAGATAGATTTATCATTTGACTATAAATATGTCTAACTTAGAATTGCACATTATGGTGTAGATGTACAGCCAGGAAAACAAGGTAGGTAAAAAATTTAAATGAGATCTGCTAAAATATTTTATTGAAATTCTCATTTCCCATTTGGTAATGCAATGGTGAAAAACCTGCTTTATTTTGTAAAATAATATTTAAATATTGCACATTCTATGCAGCACTAATTATTTTTTGCAGTTCTAACTGCTTATCAAGTTCTATAGTAGTGTACAGAGAAATCGGATACTTGAGCCCAAACAAGTATGGACTTGTCTCTATATAAAGATGAAATCTTTTGCTCTAGCTAACAAGTAAATAGATTGAGAAACATTTTTAATTTTGTCTTATTTATCCACCAGAGGACATTACATTTTTTAAAAAACAATAATGTTCAAATAATTGTATTATTAATTGAGAAGGTATTTTAGAGTACAATTGAATAAAACGAATCAACTCTCTCCCTTTACATGTTTAATTCAATATCAAAAATAACCCATGACGATATTAATGTGGGAACATTGCTATAGCTCATTTTAATTATTTAACATCTCTCATTGCTGCCCCTCCATGTCTCACTCATTGCTGCCCCTCCATGTCTCACTCATTGCTGCCCCTGCATGTCTTGTCTCTCTCATTGCTGCCCCTCCATGTCTCACTCATTGCTGCCCCTCCATGTCTCACTCATTGCTGCCCCTCCGGGTCTCTCTCATTGCTGCCCCTCCATGTCTCTCTCATTTCCACATTCATGTCTCTCTCTTTGCCCCCTCCATGTCTATCTCATTGCTGCCCTCCTTGTCTCTCTCATTGTTGCCCCTCCATGTCTTTCTCATTGCCCCCTTCGTGTCTCTCTCATTACCCTCTTCATGTCTCTCTCATTGCCCCCTGTTATAGGCTAATTGCTATCCTATATCTGGAGGTGGGGAAGGCCAATTATTTTTCATTGTCCTCCACAGGACTAGTCCAGACATTTTGTCTGCAACCCAGCAGGGGAGCTTCTGTGGAAGCACAGCTCATCTCCACTGCCTCCTCCAACCCCTTGATCCAGCACCCACCAATGTTTTAGAGGAAGAGAGCCAGATTTTTGCCAAAAGAGGGGAAAGCACTGTGGAAATTTGACCCTGGATATAAGGAACCACTCCAGGGGGAGAGAGTTGCTTATTCTGTGGATTAATTCCTGGAAGTTGCAAGGTCTGGTGTTGAGTTGCTGTTCTCTACCAGTAGACTACATTTGCAGATCCATGGGGCTTCAAGGGAGGACAGCCAGGTGACTGTAACTCCTTAAGCTAGTGGAGTAAGGGACAGATGATGTGGTAAACCTGCCTGGCATTTATTTACTGTTTGTATATAATATTCTAGTGTTGTTTTTATTACAATAAATGTACTGTTGTACTTTTATAACTGCATTTACCTATAGGTAACTTAGAAGGTACTGGGTAGGCTTCCATGGCATAATAAGGTGCCCCTGGGTGGCCAGCCAGCATGAAGAGGGTAGAATTGGGCCAGAAAGCCCAGTATCTTCACAGACCCCTCCATGTCTCTCTCATTGCTGCGCCTCCCATGTCTTTCTCATTGCTGCCCCTCCATGTCTCTCTCATTGCTGGCCCCGTCCATATCTCTCTCATTGCTGCCCCCCTCCATGTCCCTTTTTTGCTGCCCCCTCTATGTCTCTGTCATTGCCCCCTCCATGTCTCTCTCATTGCTGCCATCCCTCATGTCTCTTTTTTTGCTGCCCCGTCCATGTCTCTGTCATTGCTGCCCCCCTCCATGTCTCTGCTGTTCCACTGCATGCTCCTTGGAAAACGCTGACAGCGCTCAGAGGAATCTGAGCAGTCAGATTAGCCTCATGCTTTTAAAAATGCCCGAGGCTAATATCTTTCTGAGGTAGAGGGTAGTAGGTGCGTGGGGCCCACTGATTGAGGGGGCACATGCCCCCTGCATTCTTAATCCAGGCCTATTGTGCCTGAAGCTAAATCTGGCCCTACTCCTACAGACGCACTGCAAAAAAGCAGTGTGTCAATTGCAGCTAATTAGACTAGCTTAAAGGTGAAGATCCTTTAAAATATATGAACCAGTATATACATATAACTAGTAGTGAGTCTCTAACTTAACAGAGCTTAGTAAATCTCTCAAATTAAGAGGAACTGTACTGAAATAAAGTGATGCTGATATGTATTTATGGTATTTATATAATTTGTGTTCACTAATTAAAGTTACATTACAAGATAGCAACCAAACATTATGGTTTGCTAACTGAAGTATCAAAGCTTGGAAAATATCTTATATTTGAAACAAACTGCAAAATCGTGTTCATTTTTCACATGCGCTGTATGCCATAATTGTGTGAACTTCACTCATAGACCCCCTCAGTTGGCTGCTTGGATTGGATTTCTTCAAAGTACTTGATATACCTTGACACTGCTTTATAAATGATGCAGGAGAAATGTCACCAAAGGATGCTATTTAGTATGATTTATGTAAAACATGGAGAAAACAAACGTGCATCCAGTATTCAATTTTAGCATTAGAACACATAGACACATTTTTATTCTAAAATCACAAAATGGGGTTTGTGATTGAGGATATATCATATCATGCAACTTCATTGTTTTTGGCTTTGCCCCGAATAATATAACTTGTTTATAATCTTTTGTTAAATTGCAAAGCGATTCTTGGTCATCAAACACTGCAATTATTCTAATTTTTCTTAAAGTGCCAAATTTACAAAGCTGCTCCACATCTAATGCCATGTGAAGGACATAAAGCTATATTTGGTGTCAAGTCTATTATTCAGACCAATATCTGCTGCTAAGCATAGGTAAAGACTACACTTGTCTCTTTTCCCAATGTTACCTCCAACCTCCTCCATAATTGGCTGTTATTACTATTTTCAGAGTCTCTTGGTAGGCCAGGTACCAAATCTATATTTTGCGAGATATAAAATTAGCTGACAGCTGATTTTGATCTAGTGGTAAGAAGAGCAGGAAGGAGGCAAGGAGACATGAAGGGATTGAACTGCTGATGATAACTTTCTTAGTAAATATTAATAATGTTGCTTTTCCCATCCTCTTTACAACCACCTGGCAAGAAGAATTTGCATTCCCTCAGGTCATTATCTTCATTAAAAGTTTGCAGCAGTACCAGCACCTTGAATTAATGGTTATTAAAATCACCATCTAAGAGGAAAGCTTTACGATTCAAAAAGTATTGTGATACAGCAATATACTTCTTCCTAATATATTGCAAGATATTAAACATACCTTGTGCTATCGCTTACCTTACAAATGCAATGCGCTGAAATGTGAACAGAGGAGAATGTCTGTTTTCATAGGAATGCATACTGATTGGATTGCCCACTCAAAAAATTTTAGTATGAACTACCTCCCATCTCCGCATCATTACGTTGAAGCTGGGGAATAGATATTCAAATCTTCTGATGTCAGGGGATGATGTACTAATGGGGGAAGACACTCATATCCCACTATAATATGTGAGAGCTTGTGGCTGCCTGGGGGAGACAGACATTTTAAAACTGGATTGGTTGCTACAGGCACCTATTAGTTTAATTTACCAAAAATATTAGGTTAGCGGAAATGTTATATTCACATTTCTGAAATATTGATCATGTACAGATACATAACAAAATAAATATTCCTAAATAAAAAAATAATTTAAATACTCTGTTTGCTAAAGCAGTTTATGAAACTAAGAAATGTATTGATAGTTATAGGTGCATAATCTCTTTCTGTAATTTCATTTGAGCAGATACTCTGCTACCCCTGTATTTTATAAGTCAGTAGGAGTACTAGATCGTCTCAACGTACTTGATATACCTTGAAAATACATAACATTTTGGCACATTTGTAGATTTTTGGAATCATTGTCTTGCAGACTTCAAATCAATTTACAAAAGTCGCACTGAAAACTTTATCTTTAAAAGGTCTTCAGACTTTCAAAATTGTCTTTAGAAATTGTGTTTTAAGAAATAATTTTATATGATATTTTAAATTTATATAGAATAATGTTTTTAAAGACATCTTGTTATACTTTTAAATATTTTTTGTTTGCTTAAGCCATTAATAAAAGATTCATAAATTAATTTGCTGAAATCAAACTACTTACTTAGTATCACACATTGTCCCATGAAGAAAAACAATGGGATTTGCCCAGGGCCGGATTAATCATAGGGCTAACTGGGCTACAGCCCAGGGGCCTATGGCATCCAGGGGGCCCTTGAAAGTGCTCAGCAGCAGTATTGATTGGTCGGGGGCGGGGGCGCCCCCAGCCCGATCAGTGCTGCTGAGCACTTCACTGCAGTACTTTCCACGAGACCTCCTCAGTAAAGAGCGTGCAGAAGTGCGCCGTAAGTGCCGGGGGGGGGGGGGGGGGCGGGCAGCTCGGATCATGGGGGGGGCCCTAATGGGGGAATGGAGGCCCCCTTAGCCCAGGGGCCTCCATTCCCTTAATCCGGCACTGGATTTGCCACTCATCAGTAACCAGGAGACATCAGGGCTATCTTTATTTCAGGTTTGTTAGTTTAAAATATTAAGGATTTACTGCTCATACAATGGCCCCAGCGCCTGCTCAAGGAGCAGAGAAGGGTCCTCAGGAGGCTGGACTAGCATTGATGGGCCCCCTCATTTCTGGACCCTGATTGTTCTGCCATTGGCTGTGAGCTGTTGGCCCTGTTAGTTCTGTCGCTGGCAGTCACAACCTCAGAGGTACAAAACAAAGCTCTGCATAGTTGTATTAAAATAAAAACACCTTCAAATATGTGCAATATCTACCCTTCAAGATAATTTTAATCTATCTTTGTCATCATTGCTCAGAATCAGAAATAATGTTGAAGTTATACTACATTTCATCCCAATTCTCTTTCCTCTGTCTAGGAATACTCATCATACAGTGCAGGAATTTGGCTATGTACAGTTCTGTAATTATAGCTGCAATATCAAAAGTAGGTACTTGCAATCCCAAAATAGCATGTGATGATTAATCTCTTACATATTTGATTTCATAATTTCCAACAACAATTTCATTTCCTCCATTCTGTCAGTGGCCTTCATCTCCCACTCCATGTAATGGACACTCCCTTGACCTTATTTTCTCCTGCTTCTGCTACATCTGTACCTCCAACTCAGCCTTCCGCTCTCCAACCACAACCTCCTTTCCTTTAATCTCACCTTAACTCATGATCCCCCCGTACCCAAATCCACACACACTAATACCTAAATGCCCTTGACTTGATCCACTTTCCATTTTTATTACTTCTTTCAACTTTAACTACCCAATCCTAGTTAACTAGTGACCACACACTGCCTCTGGAAATCTCACTCCTACACCAACTTCCTTCATCATAAATTATTTTTTTAATCTTACAACACTGCCAAACATATCTACTTTCATTTGTCAATCAAACTAACATAACTACACTTATATCCACTAAGTCTACAAACTGTCACTGACTCTATGCCTCATTTAACTCACTTTTCTGCCCACCTTCATAAACAACATCCTCTCTCACAGCCCACGGATTGGCAATTGTCACCATGCTCTAGGATATCTCCTGATGCCAGACCACACTAACCCAATCACCTTATTCTACATTTCCCAAACCACCCTCCGTTCCCCCTGCCCTGTAGCCTAGGACAAAGTCTATGTCCTCATCTCAATGTTTCACCCCACAACCTGCATACTTGACCCTTATCCCTCTCAGCTTCTGCACTCCTTCTCCCCAACTGCATCCCTGCCTCTAGCTCTCCTATTCAACCTGTTGTCTCTACTCACACATTTCATGAACTCCTTTAAACACATGCTCATCTCACCAATCCTAAAGAAATCTCCTCTCTCTTAAACTGCCACTCTATTTATTATCTCCCCTTTGTCTCTGAACCAATTAAGCAGCTGGTGTTTAACCACCTGACTCACTTCCTTTTCTCCTCACTCCCTTCTTGACTCTCTGAAACTGGGCATCCTGGTGTATGTAGCTCCTGTTTGCTGTGTGTATCGTGCAAAGGGATACACCGGATCTCATTTTGTGTTGTATATTGTTGGTGTATAAATCTATCATTCTGTGTAGTGTGTTTCCTGAACAAATTTATTGAAATACAGGTAACAGCCTTAACCTCCTACAACAACATTGCACTAAGACTGCCTTCACAAAAGTGAACAATGATACTCTTACAGCAAAATCTAAGGGTCAGTTCTCCATACTCATTTTAATGAAAGTCTCTGTTGGTTTTGACAACATTGAACACCCTCTTCTTCTGCACACTCTTCATACCATTGGCCTTTATGACACAGTTCTCCCCTCATTACTCCTACCTATCCAACCACTCTTTTAGTGTTTCTACCTCTGGCACATTCTCCCTCCACTCACACTCAGTTGGGGACCCAAAGGCTCTAATCTCAGCCCTCAGCTTTTCTCACTGTTCATCTCTTTTCTTGGTGAACTAAGTTGCTTATTTGGCTTCCAATACCATATCTAATAACACCCAAACCTTGCTCTCTGCCCCTGATCTCTCCCCTTCTCTACTACCTCATGTGACCAAATGTCTCTTTGATGTTTTCACAAAGCTACTCAAAGTTTAACATGTCCAAAACAGAGTTTATTATCATGCCTCCTACCAGAGTCACCACTGCCCCTCAAATCTCTCTCTATTGCTAGATTGTGACATATTTTTTTACCCAAGTTGCAACAAAACATCATCTTTGGGCTCAACTACTGCAATCTCCTCCTATAAAACATTTCCTTCACCCACTTTTCCACCCTTGATTTTATGCTAAGTGCAGATCTTCCTCTCCTGCAGCTGCACATCTGTAGCACCAATCCACAAATCCATACACAGACTCCCCATATCCTCCAGAATGCAGTTCAAATTAGTCACCCTGACTGACAAAATCCTCATCAATACCACCCCTTCATAAATCTAACACCTCATCTTGAGATACTTTTCCTCCTGCCCTCGTAGATCTGCTTCTAGCCTGTGCCTTGATCCCTCCCTGATATCCACCTTTTACTCCCTCCTACAAGGCTTCTCCCATGCCCTTATCCATCATGGAATTGCTTACCATACCTAATCAGACTCACCTCCAACCTTCCAATCTTTAAACGCTCTGAAAACCCAACTTTTTAATAGATACTATGCTATTCCCTCTTATATTAATCACACTGAACACACTAGTTGCTTTCCTATTCTCCACTCTGAGCCACACTTGCTTCTCTTGTCGTGTTTGCCATTCCCCATTAGATTGCAAGCTCTTTCAGGATCCTCCCTACCTTTGTTTTCATGTCTCCATTTATTTTTTCTTTCCATTCTCCAATTCCAGGGCACAACATTGAGATGTATGAAATCAAAATTTTAAATCCTTGGTACTTTAAATCGCCAATGGATTAATTTGTGAGAGCTAACTTATTCGTTTTGTTAGTGTGTGTCCCTGACATTGTATGGTTGCATCAGTACTTATCAAGGAGTCTCATGGCATGGAATTCCTTGGTGAAAATTCTTATAATTTACAGTAAGGGGATATATTATAATATGTATGATGCTATTAAAAAGCAAATTTGTTCAGGGTCATTACAGAGAAGATGTTTCTCATTCTTCTAGTGCTTTTCTAGTTCCAGATTGTCTATCAAGGAGAATATACTGAAATCACAGAAGACTGAGATTGAAGCCACATTTGTTGTGCAATGTCTTTTGTAATATTCTGTACCTATTTTTTTTTTTCATTTTTAATGTACTCTTGCTATACATTTTCCCCACTAATTGTCTTATCCTTGTATGCAAAAAAAATACAGCTGCATTGTTAGGGCAAAATTGATCTTGGCATGCCAACCTTGTGTTCCACAGGCTGTTAAAATGATCCAATTGATACATTCTTGGACATAGATTATTACAAAAATATTTACATGTATTCTAAATGAAACCAGTTGTGGGCACAGCAGGGTGGCCAGGAGGACTTAACACAAAGAATTCTTGTAAATCACAGTGGGGTGTTGGGTAATATCTCTTTCTGGCTTCTAAAAAAAATGCAGCAATGACTTTTTTTTTTTTAATTAGTTGAAAAAGAAAAAAAAAAATTTTCAAAGTAAATTTGATATAGTCTATCATTTATTTTGATGATGTCCCATGATATTAAGGACAAAGTATGTTGTTTAATACATTTTGTTCACATAATACACATATCATTGAGCACTAAGCATCTGTAAGCTGCTGAAGCTAAGATTTCAGATGTTAAATTATTCATCTTTTTTATATTTTCGATGACTCAGAGTGCTAGGATTTTGAAAATATGCATAGCTAGTGCAACACAAGGATGCTTATTGTTTATTTTACAAAAAAATACATCACAGAAAATGTAACAAGGCTCTTGAGACAATGTAAATATTCTGTGTTTCAAATGCAAGGAAATAAGCAGCCACTGTAGGCTTCTGGTTGATTTAATAAAAAAATTTAAAAAATGAGTTGTGAGACGGACAGTAAGTTATTCTCCCACAATGCATTGGTCAGAAAGACAAATATTTTAACTGGAGGTATTTCTGGACAAACCTTGAGCAAGTGCAATTGAATAATTGTAAAATCCCTGGTTTTAGCACATTTCTCCAACAAATAGCTAATTTAATTTTGCTTTTCTGTTTTTTTTCCCCCTTTGGCTTAAGTTTTTCTACTTTTTGCTGATTGTCTCACATTTACAATAAAAAAAATCCAATAAATAGTTTCTGTGATCAAAAGCAGATATTTTTCTAGTCTTACTACTGCCACACCAATGATTTACAAACAATTTAATTATTCACATGTTTATTATGCTGTACATAATGAATTTTGGACCCTCATATTTTCTTTCTGCACGCTCAATGCAAGCTGCAATTATAACCACAGATATCTGTTTATTTGATGAATCTTGTTCCTTCTGCATAGTTTGATAAATAAGGAGATAAGTCAAAACCTACTTTATATACAGTAATTAAAGTGAAAAATCTAGTCATGATGCAAATCCTTAATTGGACTCCAGGAGAGATATGCAGAATTTCTCTTTAATAATATGAGATGACTGGGGACAGAAAAACAAAGCATACTAAAATATGGTTTAGAAGTACAATTAATCACATAACTGAAAACAAGCAATTTAGCATAGCTCATTCAGTGGTTCTCGAGGCACAGGTAATGTTCTTTTAATCATGAGCAGCTGAAATAAAGCACGATATATATACTGATCTTCCAGGAGAATCATGCTCCTCGCTCCCATTTGTAAACACAGCCATTTCCGAATAAAATGCTCATGCTATTAAATGATGACTGTGTGCAAGATGAAAATATTTGGCAATTCATTAACAGAACTGCAGTCACAATTAATTCATTAAAATATGTGTACTGTTATATTGCAAAGATTCATAGAAGAACATATATGGCACATACTAGATCTGTTAGAGGAACAGCATAGAGAGGGTTCTTTTTACAAAGGTGCTTTTTGAAAGCATTTTAAAACTAGCAAAAGTTATCACACCAGGTTCTCAAATGGGTTACTTTGGAAGAAGGGCATTCTGCCTGGGTTGACACGATCAGAGATGCAGTATTTTGATTGGATGATAAAATTATTTTTTAAGAAATATTAGCTTATCAAAATATTTATATCTATTGAATATTGGAAATTACTAGCAGTAGACTTTTAAATGTGAAGACTAGAATATATGTTATCCATATTATATGTTAAAGTCACCCTAACCCCATTTTTGAAAGTTTTGCCATATGAACATAATACACACATATATAGAAATAAATTTATATAAGCATCTGTACAGAACAATTTTCTGTCTATTCTGTGACAGTGGTGGCAACAAAGTGCTGTTACTCAACCCATCGGAAACACCAACTTAGTGCTTGGTATAAGGCCCTTCAAAATAAAACTTATCCTATATGTGTGCGCCAAAAATTCCCACTCTCTACTTTTAACCGCGCTACTTCCTGATTCAGCTGCATATAGGAATACTTCACTTATCAGACATTTATTTAGAAGTATGGAGGATGGGCAGGAGGGAAGGAGAATGGAGTTGAAGAAACCTTCATGAACTACTCGTGGCTACATGCTTTATGTAAATAAGCGCATTGTCTCTATTAGAAATAAATAAATTGTCTCTATTAGAAATAATCACATCCAAATATAGAAAATAAGGCAAACAATATTTTCAGAGATGCAGTATTTTGATTGGATGATAAAATTATTTTTTAAGAAATATTAGCTTATCAAAATATTTATATCTATTGAATATTGGAAATTACTAGCAGTAGACTTTTAAATGTGAAGACTAGAATATATGTTATCCATATTATATGTTAAAGTCACCCTAACCCCATTTTTGAAAGTTTTGCCATATGAACATAATACACACATATATAGAAATAAATTTATATAAGCATCTGTACAGAACAATTTTCTGTCTATTCTGTGACAGTGGTGGCAACAAAGTGCTGTTACTCAACCCATCGGAAACACCAACTTAGTGCTTGGTATAAGGCCCTTCAAAATAAAACTTATCCTATATGTGTGCGCCAAAAATTCCCACTCTCTACTTTTAACCGCGCTACTTCCTGATTCAGCTGCATATAGGAATACTTCACTTATCAGACATTTATTTAGAAGTATGGAGGATGGGCGGGAGGGAAGGAGAATGGAGTTGAAGAAACCTTCATGAACTACTCGTGGCTACATGCTTTATGTAAATAAGCGCATTGTCTCTATTAGAAATAAATAAATTGTCTCTATTAGAAATAATCACATCCAAATATAGAAAATAAGGCAAACAATATTTTCAAGCTGACTTTCCTGCATACAACACAAAAGAAGAAAGAACATTTTTGAGGTTAGAGTCCCTTTGCATTTTAAGTGGATTCTGCAAATAAAGGGAAATTAACAAAAAAAAGCAGCTTCTGTGATAATTTTTTTACAGGGGTTCAATTCCCTTAAAAGGTAACTAGATATTATTAAAAGAAACATGAATAATATCACAAAAAATGACATGTCATTTTAACAAAGATTGAAAAGCCATTTTGCCAGTGAAACCAGAGATAGGGCCTTTTTTGCTTCACTCTATATATTAAGGGTTTTGTAATTGCCGATTATTCCGTTAAAGCGAGAAAAAACCTTGCCGGCTTTAAGTATTGCCAGCTCTTGGTTTGCATGGGGGAGCCTATTTCTCAGGATGGTGTTAATAGAAGGAGAGCATTGAAAAATAATGTTTATTTTGTTTTAAATGGTTATACATAATATTTATTTTCTGGAGGGGGTAGATATAATATAACATATATTAGAGATGCTCAAACTGAATGTTGAATTTTGCATCAATTAAAAATATTTAGATAAATTTGAGAAAGTCAAGCAGGTTCAACCATGTTCAAATAAATGTGCCAAGTGCGAATGTTCAAGTCAAATTTGTATATTTTAATTGTTTTTAATATTAAACTGAGAATGTCAGTGAATCTCAAGCTCTACTGACAAAACCAAACCGTGAAAATTTGTGCTAGCTACCATCATGTTACATTTTAGTTTAAAGATTATTAGCATGGATTATGGCTTTAACTTGTGCTCTATTGCCACACTTTTATGTGGAATTTTTATATATTGCAAACATGTTCATGGTCTTTGAACATATATTACATCTACCACTATATTTTGAATGTATAAAAGCTGTTTAAAAAAGAAGCTTTCTACTGTGTAAACTGGCAATAATGTAAAATAAATATTAATAAGTTGTGGTAAAAATATTTTTTTATTTGACAAACAAAAATATTATACTTCAAAGTTAAAAAAAAGTTTATTAATAAATATTTTATTTAATATTTTGCCAATAAAACGTTTTTGAAGCCACATGCCAAAGCTCTCTCAAACTTCTGCTTGCTTGTCTGGAGCCATTTCTCTTCAGGAGGGTACTCTTTCTAATGGCCATCATACAATAGCCGGTTATATTCCAATTTAAACATACTGACGCACAATGTCATGTACATATATGTGTGGGTAATATATTGACTTTACTCCTCAGCAATTCAGCTCCAGAGCCAAAGAGTGAACTTTTTTCCCCATTGTTTTCAATGATGTTTTACTAGAAGCAAGAAGTATTTTTTACACCCTTTAAGGCTGTTGTGTGCAAATGCACCCATTTTGCAGATAAATGGTTTGTGCCATCTGATGGGAGACATTGGGGTGATTCAGGACATACTTTTCTGAATGCAGATTAAATGCATGAATGAGCCTACTTTTGTACCCATATACAATTTGATTTAATGAAAAAGATTATGTAATTAATTGAGATAAAGGAGTGAAGAAGGAGAATTATGTGTCTACATTTTGTGGGATGGCCTTTCCTTCCTGAAAACAGCTTGTTTAGTTGGGGGGTGCTCAACCTATACATTTAATGGTATAAATATTGTACTTTACAGTTACACTGTTGTGGACAAACCCATTTCTGATGTCATTTCAGTAATGCAATAAAAACTTTTAAACACATAAAAGTGGCACGTGTAATAAAGACAGCTCTGCTCACATGATTACTTTATGGTATAAAATTATGCTAGGACGCGTCACACCTCCCAACTCCCAATCTATGCACACATTTTAAATCTGGCCTCCCCTCTGCAGAGCAACTTGGTTTTGCCTGGGTGCAGGTTTTACTGCTAGCTCTAAATGAGGCCCAATGTCTCTTTCTTCCATTGGGAAGTAACTGAAAGTAAACCAGGTAGTCCTATAGGAGAAAAATGTAAATCAGTGATGGTGGCAGTACTAAAGTGGTAGAACGTGAACTTGGAAGTGATGTCTTTTTCACTCTTTCTGCCATGTCCATTATCATGGGGTGCAGACTAATTTTCTAGAAGTGGTTCCAAGGACCGAAAATTAGATTTGTACCTTGAAATGGACTGGCTGGAAAAAAAAGTTACAATTACAAAATAAACATGCACACATTTTCTATTGAGGGGGGGGTGCAAGTGGGGACAGAACCAGGAGATGGAGAGGAAATTCAGTATAGGGGCCTTTTTTGTAAGTCTAGGTACACATATATACTGCATGACATTTGTGCATTTTTTACATGTACAAAATGAATGAAAGAATTCTCGGTCACAGTGTTGAAAAGAGAGGCTGCCATCGGCAGCCTAGTTCCAGCAGTAGGTTAAGGCGGCCCCTGAACCATTTATATTTTTATGTGTCATTTTAAAACAGCAGCTCAGGGTTCATTGAAGTTAGAACTACTGTGTAAGTCATTCAATGGTTGGCAGCCACATACTAAAAGTGATATGGAACACTATAAACTCAGGCTAGAACTCCTTCTCATTTCAGATCCAACCACTGCAGCCACGCCTTCCGCGTTCCACAAACCTGCTTGTTATCACAATCCTATTGTGGTGTAAACAAACAAATGAATACCTAGAAAAGGTTTTCTGGGCATTTTTTGAAAATTACAGCAGAAACTCAACCCTGCATAAATTGGAAAACCGCACCTGGGCCCCATGTTATAGATATATACTGTAAATCTTTTGTAATAATATCTTTAAGATAATAATACTGCATCTACATTTATACCATTGTTAATTAGTGGGATGAAATGAAATAGTTAGGGAATTCCAGCCAAAAGTACTCCTGCTTAGTATATAAAGTAATATGAACATATGGATGCACTAAATATGTCAGCAAATCACTAGAAATAATTAATATTTAAATAATAAATTTAAATTCTATGTATCTTTGGTATTTACAACCCTATTGCGCGCTACTTACGAGTGATTTGCTGACTGGCCAATGTTTTGAAATTCATTTTAAAGACTTGGTTTATAACACCAGGATGGTGATTACAGTTCTGTTACACAGATGTGTCTGCTGGTAAAGGACATGACCACAAGGCCTCCATGCTGAGTCTACATGAAATCGGAGAAGCTTGATGTCTGGTCAACATATTACTGATTTCAGTTATTTAACATTCTTATTAGGTCAGGGAAAATATCTTAATTTTATAAAAGGTATTTCTTGCCTAACTAAGAAAATGGCATAATCAAACCTCACTTGTTAAAATATTTACTATTATATATGTGTATGTTGTTATTAGAATAATATATGTTTCTAGACACATGTTCAGGAATAACAATTAAAATGTTACATTTGCAATTTAGCCAAGTTAATCAAAACCACTAATTAAAGGTTAGTTGTTTGTTATAAATTAAAGATGTGCTATACATAAGTGTAAACTCTGACATAATAAAACTGAAATGAGTAAAAAGTAGTATAGTCTGAAGTTGCTTACAACAAACCTTTACTTTAGTATAGCTACATGTACAGACATTTGGCCAGTTTTCATCATTAAAAAGCATGTTATGATGCAAGGGGTGCAAATACATATTTTTTTCTGCATGCTGGGAAAACACTGCCCCACTTTTGTATGTAGTACACAATACTGGGCAGCTTTGCATTTGCGATGTGATTTAGAATCATGTTTGGATGCGTGACACCACCTGACTCTAAATCTGTCCACACATTTTAAATTTGCCTTCCGCCCCTGCAGCGCAACATGGTTTTGTCAAGGTGCAAAATTGCACCTTTTTGCTGGCAATTATCATCATCACCATTTATTTATATAGCACCACTGATTCCGCAGCTCTGTACAGAGAACTCATTCACATCAGTCCCTGCCCCATTGGAGTCTAAATTCCCTAACATACACACACACACACAGACAGAAAGAGAGACTCAATTTTGATAGCAGCGAATTAACCTACTAGTATGTTTTTGGAGTGTGGGAGGAAACCCGGAGAAAACCCAAGCAAGCACAGGGGGAACATACAAACTCCACACAGGCCATGGTCAGGAATTGAACTCATGACCACAGCGCTGTGAGGCAGAAGTGCTAACCACTTAGCCACTGTGCTGCCCTAAATTATGTTATCTAAGTGACCTGACATCTCTCTGTGTGGTGCCAAAACAACCAAGCAGACAAAATTCTAGTTTGATTGGATTTGAATCAGTATGGCTTGAAAACCTGGTCATACACAAGGAAATGCCAGCAGCACTCCAATGTCACCACAGTTTTCACAAGTCAGCAAGAATGCACTCTGTAGCCAGGGTCATGCACAACCCAAAAGTCATTGTCAATTAGAGACAGCACCATCTCTCTCTCTCTCTCTCTCTCTCTCTGTCTTTCTTTTCCTCTTGGACCATTCAAAGGAAATATTTCCAAGTTTTATGTATCTATCATTATTTTTCTATAGCCAGTTGCAAACTTGACAGACGCTTCTGTAAAGTAAACGGCAGCCAAATAATTGCACTTAAAAATGTTTTGGCTTGTATCCAAACCTTGTCTTCCCTCTGTGAGATCTAATAAACAATTTTACATACATTATGTTCCAAAGTTTTATCATATTGCCTCTGATGTTGATGTACCTAGTGTATTGGTAGCTGTTCATCAACAACAAAGTTGACCTTTAAGTAGTCAACTGTAATAGATGTGGCCAGCTACCTTCCACTTTAAAATAATGACATGCAAAAGACTTCAATTACATCCTTGTAATTGAAATTTTAAGGCAGCAGCTTTTATGTGAAATATGATGGCATGTGGGAATTATAAGCAAAATGAGACATTTGTAATATGAAAATGATGATGCATGCTTAACTAATTTTACTAATTTTTAAGCCTAAATTTTATGAATATGTAAATAATTATTATTCAGTTTAGTACGGTACTTTTAAGTAATCCCGGGTGCATAAAACACATTGTCAGAGAGACATCTCATGGGACTTTGGGTGAAAGACAAGCCCAAAAATGAATGAAGGGTAATGTTGTAGTGTTAACCACATCATTGGTTCAAGAAGAGTAACAGATAGGACTAGGTCTAGCACCCACCATAAAAATAAAATAACCCAGGAGGTCCAGTTGATTTGAAAATGTCCCATTTTATTTACACCATACACATATAGCTGCAGCCTGCTTCTTGGTTTTAGTAGTGTCCCCGTAGAGCCGTATCTAGAAATGTTTACACCTGGGGTAAGAAAGGAAAAGTGATGTCCCCTAGCCCTAATTTATAATGAAACCAACCTAAAATATTCCTTATCCTGTGACACCTTTTTACTTTGAACCATGGACGGTTGCCCCTCTTGCACAGCCCTAGGTACGGCACTGTGTACAAATGCTCTGATTGCCTATTTGTTGGAGTGCGGGCCCAGATAACAATGTGCACAGGGGAGAAAAGTAAAAATGTCATTTATAAAACTGTCTACTATCCTTTTTGGATCACCCTCTTAATTCTTTGCAATGTTTAGAACACCTTTATAAATGCTGACCCTCCAACCCTCGGAGCTCATTTAATAAAACCTCATAATGTAACACAAAATCTAATTTTCATGTGCGATCAGGAGTGCTCTTAGATCTAATTTAGCAAGGAACACAATGATCCAGCCGTCTCCTCCAGTCAAAGGTAGCATTTACTGCTATCTTAAAGCATCAAGTTGTGCGCTAATCTATATAAACAGTCAGATGTGCACTAAATTGGTGCTTTGATCCAAAATTTTGTGGCTTTGTAAATCACTCAATCTCTACATTCTGGTAAGTTTGTTTTAAAGAATATTTCATTTGGGGATCTTTAGTGATTAGCTATGGATAGGTTAATAACAGCTGCATGCATAATATACAATGCTTGCAGAAATCCATGTGCTGATTGTTCACCCCAAAAATGGTAAAAACACAACAATACAGTTATATGAATTTAGCCAAATGACTAGTAGAAATTAGCTGCAGGGTAATTAGTAGGGTCTGTGCTAAAAAAAAAACATCCAAACTATAAACTACAAACAATATAATATCATATATACTGCACTGAATAGTAAATAAATAAACATGGCAAAGAAACAACTAGAAGATACTGGCAGTGTGATAAACATTTATTAAAATCATACAAATAATTCATATATATGTTCCATTAGATTACACTAAAAAGCTCTTTGGTTTAAATGGACTGGTTAAGTACAAGCAATCTCCACCTGTTAGGAATAGTGATATGCGGCTGCAGAACTCACTCACATCAGTCCCTGCCCCATTGGGAGCAATCAGTCTAAATTTCATAACACACACACACAGACCGAGAGAGACTAAGGTCAATTTAATAGCAGTCAATTAGCCTACTAGTATGTTTTTGGAGGAAGGGACGAAACTGGCGCACCCAGAGGAAACCCATGCAAACATGGGGAGAACATACAAACTACACACAGATGGTCAGGAATCGAACTCATGACCCCAGTAGTGAGGCAGAAGTGCTAACCATTAAGCCACCGTGCTGCCCAATGCATGGTATCAAATGTTTATGGTCTGCAGAGTAAAAAGTTCTTTTTAAAGCACATTCTGCTATCACATTTAAACTTTTCATTTAGTTATACAACTTAGTTAAGCAAGGGGACATTAATACAGGTCCCTAACCCTCTGCAAGAATGAAAATTACTCCTTTCCATCTTATTTAACTATATTGCCTGCAATATAATTAGGATATCCTGAATCCTCAACAACAAAGTTCACATGATTAGAAGTGAGCAACATTTTCAAAACTGTTCCACAGAAAGAAAAGAGAGGTCATAAGCTGAACGTATTTAAAATGATGCATTTGTGTTTCAAACACTTACCCTCACAGAGTTAGTTTTTCTCAGAAACTCACAGCCAATAGCAGCCCAGGGGAGTGTTCATGGTTCCTTATAAAAGGGATCTACCCCCTGAGAGTGTTCTTGTTTTCCTGTAGTGCAGATGCTAGGAGGATCGTGCACCAAACAAGGCTCAGTATCCCTTAAAATTTCATATTTTAATGCCTCTCAGTACTCTCCCCTAGCACTCACTTTTCCAGCTCCCTTTACCATTATTCACCAGGCTTTAGTTACTATCCCACGTCAAGCTACCAATAACCCCAGTTTAACCCCTGAACCCCTGATCGCCACCCTTCATCCCAAACCCTCTTAGCGCCCCTCACAACCCTCAGAACCCATCACTTCAGTCATCCCTAAAAAGTTCCAACTACCCAAATGCCAGCATCATGTCCCGCCCCAAGAGGACCAGAACCATCCCTGCCAGATATGCCCAACTCAATCTACCCCATCCATTCCCACACTGCCATCCACTATACCCCCTCCTACAGATACAGTGCAAGCTAAAGGAGCTTACCAGAGAGCGGCTGCATCCACTTCTGGAATGGCGGCCGTCTCTTCTGGTGTGATGTCAGGGCATGTTTTGCGCCCTGGATGTCACCTACGTGACCCGGACATGGCGCACGAGGCACAGACCACCAGATCTCACACTCCGGAACGGGGCGCAATGTCTCCTGACTGCAGAGTTGACAAGTACAGGCACACCACAATGTCCGAGCAGGAGAGGGGATTCCCTTCCTCGCCCCCTACCCGGGTAGCGCTTAACCAGGCGGGGCATAGTAGAAATAGGAAGCTTAGCAGTAGAGTCAGCACAGGTACATAGAGGAGAGGACACTCAGTTAGTAACCCCCTCCACTTCCCCAGAGTCACCTTATAGAGGTTTATGAACCCATAGCACCAATGCGCGAAATGGCTATTCCAGGCATAGACGCAAGGTACACCAATGATATCACAAGAGTGGCATATCTTCAGCAATCTGCCAGGTCACCCGCAGTCCTGAGTAGTTTATACTCCCCCATGCGCATTTCTGAAACAATGCGCTGCTCAGTGCTTTTGAACGGGAGGCCGGTCCATCCCCCTATCAGGTCCAGGGACATGCCCACCCACCCATTATGTCCCCTTTACTATTTTCCCTTGAGTCAGATCTCCAGTTACCCAGAACCTCTGTCACCTCTGTCAGCCGCGTTAATTTCCTACACCTTCCATGAGTACTAACAATTCTTCTTACCCAGTTCTCCAGTTCCAACTTCCTGCCTCAGAGGTGCAACAAACCGCAAGAGAGACTGCACAGACAGCCATGTCCTCACAACTTGATACCTCGCTACTTGCCACAACCGACCAGGAGATGAGAACGGACACAGCTCCAGACACACCTGGAGAGTATGAAATTCTACCTGCCTCAAGCACATGCACACCCAGCCCAGTCATTTTCACAACCAGTGACGTCTCCTCTTCATCAACCGACAAAGACCCCCGCAAGTTAATTAAAATACTAAACACCCATTTCGGGGGCAGCAAAGCTAAGAAAGAGGTGAAAATACAATAATAAGCTAATTAGCTATTAAGGCCCCATGGTTAGATGCGAGAACACCGCTTTGTTGCTAGGGATTCGCCCTAGTATGAGGAATAAAATAAAAAAGGTTTTTACGTTGATTTAGTTGACCTGAGCAACACAGCCTAAAAAGAAATGGTGGTACCAGGGGCTAAAGGAGGCATATGTATTGAGGTGCATAAGAATTTTCCCAACTGGATAAGTGTGTTCTTCGTATTCACGGCGTGTTATCTAGAGACTACAGCTGAGGCCTGTATTGATGTATGGAAATATTTGCATCTCATTAATGAAATGTTTGCATGCAAGCACCCGGGAAAGTGGTGCTCCTATGATGAGCAATTTCGGGAAAAGGTCAGCGGATGGACAGATATACCTTTTGGACTTAGAGACGTAGAAGTCTGGATGAAGTTAAATCGCATGAGTGTTACCCTGGATCTGCATCACTATAAAAATAGATGCTTCGCTTTCAACAACTCAGAGCCTGCCGATACCGACACATTTGCTCCAATTGTCGCGGAGATTACCCCGTTAAAGATTGCCCAATAAAATAATAGAGGAGTTGGCCGAGGGCGTGGTACCCCAGGAGGCGATGTGTAAAGCTTACTCCCCCACTATCCTCCCAGTCATGAATAGATGGTTGTGTATGTGCCCCAAGGCCGCCAAGGCCTCCTTTCTTCACGATGGCTTTAGGGCTGGTTTATACTTCCTGTCAAGGGAAACATTTCCACAGTATCTGCCTTCCGGTGGCTTCCACTTCACATCACCTCTGTCAAATTTATGGGCTTTAAAATGCAATATAGATTTTACATAGATACGTCTGTTTCCCCACCCCAGTAGACCTAAAGTGGATAGGTAGGAGAGGCATGAAATGGTCAGCCATCATGGCCATATTGACTCAGAAATAACTGCCCATGGTACCCCTGACATATTAGTGATTCACTTAGGGAGCAATGACGAGGAGTCATTTACAGCACTGGCCCTCATTATACAGATAATAAAAGGCCTGGAGGATATCGCGTGCCAATGGGCAGCAATTGTAACGTGTTGGACTGATATAATACCACGTCTATCCTGAAGCTCAGACACCCCGCCATTGTCATGGCACACATTAATAAAAAGGCCAACAAAGCCATATGACGGGTCATAGGGAACCCAAAGGGAACAGTCATAGAGCATCCCCTTCTGTCCACAAATGCAGCCCACCGCCTTAGAGCAGATGAAGTACATCTGACACAGGAAGGGACATGGATATTTATAGTGCAACTATTCTGGAAGCTTAGAGTCACTGCACCTTTCGAAGTCACCAGACTCTTGGCCCTCTAGCGAGGATGACCCCTTGACCTGCTGAATAGTCGCACGCCTCTGTCGAGTCCAGAAAAGGAGTAGTCACTACTTGAACCATTTAGCACCATCCTATAGAGAAGGTTTAGGCTGGGTTGGTGGTACAATGGTCTGACATTTCCACTTTTATTGACTTTGCAATTGTAGCTCACTGTCCTGCTCTAGCAGCCACCAATATTTCAATGTTTAAGGTTTAATAAATTGTGTTCTTTTCCAAACTTAATTACTTGTTATGTTTTTATTCTAATATAATATAAATTATGTAGAAACTTAAGTTTGTGAGTAGGGGTCTTGAAAGAATAACCAATAATTTACATTTTATATTCACCTTATTTCATACACAGTGTATGAATGGCCATTATACGGAATGGTGAAGCGAAAACAGTACTTGAAGATTGTATCACCAGAACATATCATTTCTGCAAAATGTCCTGATTGGCTGTGAAATTCATTTCATATGAAATTTTGCTACAGCTTGGCACGTTCGTGTGAAATCGTACGTGTGGGTGAATAAATGTCTTTTCATGGTAAATAAAATCTTCACATGATGGGGCTTGGCTATAGTAAAATAAATATATATAAATCATTTAAAAAAATTCATGTAACACACCTGTCCATACATGTTTAATGCTGCATAACTAATAAATAAACTGATAAATCCAACATAAATTTCCTGTTACAAAGGCACAATTGGCTTATAAAATTGATGATTTCCACAGCTATATTTTTATGAGCATCAGATATCTGGAGTGCTTCAATTTTAGCAAGAGCTTGTTCTCTTTGTGAAGTCTGTGTAAATGTGTACTTAAAATAAAAGCAGTAAGTATGCAGAGGCATGCTCAGAATGTCATGCATTAGCACATTTACGAGGCATGAGACAATCCTTTATGCCATCATAATACTCACATAAAGGCTATGTTGCCTAAATTATTTAGATTTACTATGATTCCTGACACAGATACCATTTTCTTTTCTAAGAAATCAAGCAGATTTTCAAGTGGGACAGTGTAAAAACGTTGTATATAAAGTATGGAAAATATTGAATGTGTTAAAACTCATATATACAACGACTGCTAAATATATACATACAATAAAAATAATTGCTATTGCTAAAATCAATAACAATCACTAAGAATCAGCAATTATGATGAACATGAACATCGTGAAAAAGTGCATGTATTCCATTATCGAATTCTACAAGATGACATTGTCCCATAGACAGGACATAGATAGGACAATGGGAACAGACAAGCACAGCAATAACTGAACAAAACTGTCTAAGAGGTACATAAAAAAGACCGCACTATACAATGATGATGGGTATAAGACAATGCTGTCTAAGGGGTACAGAAATAAGGATGCACTGTCCAAGGATTACTGGTATAAGACCGCACTGGTCAATAGGTACGGGAAGAAGTCAACACTGTCCAATGGGGACGAACATAAGACAACACAGTCCAATGGGGACGGGTGTAAGACATCGCTGTTCAATAGGGATAGGAATAAGACAACACTATTCAAGTTGTACGGAAATATGACCACACTGTGTAAGGGGGACGGAAATAGTGCAAAACTGTCCAAAGGTACAGAAATAGGATAACTCTATACAAGAGGAAGATACTGTTCTAAGGGAATAGACGACACTGTTCAAAGGGAAATATAGATATAACATTATGTTAATTGTAGTTTATGAAGGTTGTATCCCTTGGCTAGTGACCATCATTCAGACTTCATACATACTTAAAGTGAATTTATCATGACTTTTAACTAGAACATTTTTAATTAGTTATTTTCTTGAAAATGTTTGTGACAATTCTGTTATTAAAATGAAGACTTTTAAAGTCCTCTTTTTCATAACCATGATTCATGTTGGGAGCTGCAACCACATGGTGGCGCATCTTTCTGCATTGTGAAAGTGATCTGTATCCCTGGAGGACTACACAGCTGTGAGAAAATCCTCAAGTGCTCCACCTACTGGCTGCAGTCCCATGTATTACAACTACCTATAAACCATTCTGCGTTAATTCACTAGTTCACTTTTTTTGTATAGCTTATTAAAGATCAAAATTAATAGTAATAATTTTGTCATAATAAACAGATATGCAGGCATTCATACAAACAAGAATTGAGACAACTATCTATCTATATCAACTATACACATTAATATACACAGAATTACTGAACAGTTCTCAAGGCAGGTAGACAGTCCCATATGCAGACGCAAATTTATGTTCATACTTACATACACATGAGATACACATACAGCTATGCATGTTAACGTACGTACGTACGTACGTACGTACGTACGTACGTACATATGTAAATACATGCTCACGTAATTTCGAACAACCCAGCACCCATAAAGTAGATGCCCTATACCGAGTATAAGAGTATAGCTCCCACATTGAATATTTTGAATATACCAGCACTGTCAACTGTGATTATATACAGCACTGTGTCCCAGAAATAATACCAGTAGCATTCCAGTCAGGGGAGGGCTGGCTAATTCTAGCCTGGGGGGGGGGGGGCAAGAATTGACTCAGCAGCCTATCAGGAACATTTTAAAGGAAAAAAAATGCAGGTGGAGCAATGACTCAGTCCAAGGTAGCCCAATATGGGGCAGCCCATCCTTCTCCTGGTTCCAGTGCCCACTATGGGGCAGACCACCCTCCTCCTGGTTCCAGTGCCCACTATGGGGCAGACCACCCTCCTCCTGGTTCCAGTGCCCACTATGGGGCAGACCACCCTCCTCCTGGTTCCAGTGCCCACTATGGGGCAGACCACCCCCCTCCTGGTTTCAGTGCCCACTATGGGGCAGCCCATCCTCCTCCTGGTTCCAGTGCCCACTATGGGGCAGCCCACCCTCCTCCTGGTTCCAGTGCCCACTATGGGGCAGACCACCCTCCTCCTGGTTCCAGTGCCCACTATGGGGCAGACCACCCTCCTCCTGGTTCCAGTGTCCACTATGGGACAGCCCACCCTCCTCCTGGTTCCAGTGTCCACTATGGGACAGCCCACCCTCCTCCTGGTTCCAGTGCCCACTATGGGGCAGCCCATCCTCCTCCTGGTTCCAGTGATCATACTGCACTGTGCCCCAATGATTACACCAGAATCATTCCAGTAATTATATAACCACTGGGTTTCCCTATTGATTATTCCAGTGCATTGTTACCACAGCATTGCCAGGTTGATTATACAAGAAATGTACACCATGGATTATATCATCAAAGTGCCCTCACAATTGCAGCCCTGCCCCTATCATTGCAGTGGTCATACACAGAGTTCATACACTGATTTCCCAGACACTGGACTTCACTTACAAAGCACACTGGATAGACACCATAAATTGCCTTGGTTTTGCACTAGTCCACCTAAATGTTACGTACAGTGCACTTCAAGGTGTACACCGATTCTCCACTTTCAAGCAATGCCTCCACAAACTATAATTGCACCTAGGCTTGTGGGGAGAACCACACTGTGTAAAAGTTTAAATGTCACATCAGATTCCACCCTTTCAATAAAATAAAATAAAAATTTGCAATTCTCACCTAAAATACTGCTTGTTATAGTCGACAGCATATCTTGTATTAATCATGATAGTGAGGGGGCATCATGACTGTCTATATTACACTTGGCACTTGTGTGTATTTGAAGCTTTGCGCCTCTATGTTGCACTTCAGTGGAGGGGCACATTTTCCGGTGTACTCCAACCAATGCAATAAAACTGTTTGCACTCACTCAATTTTCACATGTGATAAAAGCAGTTCTGATGTCCTCTAACTGTAATTATTAATATACTTCATAGGTTAAACTATACTGAGTAGTATTTTAAGTGAGAAACAAAAGATGAATTTATTGAAAGGGGTGATTCCAAAGTGGTAGGGTGCATAGCACTCTGCAGAATGTTACACCTCCCACACATCTAGTTTATTGAGGCATCTGCCAGCAGAGGAGGGTAGATGTGCACCTTGATGTGCACCTGGTGGACTATCCAGTAAGCTTCATAAATTACCTCCACTGTATCAACAGCTCAATGTCATCGTCCGGCAGTGAAGGCTGCATATGGGCATCACATAGACACAGCCTGTGAATCACATGACATGACACCTATTTGACAGTAATGTCCATAATACCAATTGCAGTCATAAACCAACAAGTCAGCCAGTATTGTTTGTATTGGCAGAGCCTCCAAAGAAGTGCATAGTGATGTGCTGATCTCAGAAGCCCATTTAGCATTTATAATATAACATTATGGAAGCGCCATAAAAACATCACATTTTACGGCATTTCAACTTACAATTTATAAAAAAAAGAATCTTATAAAGGCCTTTTAGCATAGCTAGTTATTGATGGTGCAGCATAAATCTCTTTGGCCTAGCCTACAAGATTAATGTGTCTGCGTTAGCTTTGCAGGCACTAGCATGTACTCACTAGCCCAAACCAACGTGACTTATTAACGAAAATTGCCACACGTTCCAGAGGCAGGTATAGAGCAAGGGATATGCCACCGAATTTCCTGGCAGTCGGGACAAACGTGTCCTAAATTAGGACAGTTGGGAGTTATGCTGATGCATCCTCATCCAACTTATTTAAAATAAATAAAATGTAAGAGGTGACAAACATTTGTCAGTTGTTGGCAATGCAAGTCAAACTGTGCTGTAGTACATTCTGGTGACATAGACTCACAAAACAAAATTACAATAGGCAGCCTATATTCAGAAACTGCTCGTAAACGGTGAAGAGAAAACAGTAATGAGACTAGATGCAAATGTCATTCGGTAGGTTCATACTAAGCACATGACAAGCATAAGTTACATGTCCTTCCCTACCAATTGCATCTTAGGGGCGTATTCAATTGTTAAAGAGTCCCGCCGCGGAAAAACTAATACATGTATTACGGTAAAATCCAGCGAGTAAATTACCGTATTAACTGTTTTTCAGCGCAGGATTACCGTAATAATGGTAATCGTGCGCGGACCGCAGGATTTTCGGCGTTTCCGCCGACAATTGAATATGCCCCTTAGAATTAGTACTTCCTTAATTTACCCCCCAAAAACAGATACTGTAAAGGAAAATGTAATATAGCGTAGGCTAAGTCAAACCAATAACGCAATACCAGACAGTTCCTTGGCTTCTAGTTCTTCAGCAGTATTTAAAACTAAGACCCAGCTGAATCTAAAACCTAGCGCAGGGTTTTAGCTTCAAATACTGTTGAAATTTTGCTATAGGTGGGGAATCAAACAAAGTTTCCCTAAATACCCTGCAGCTATTTAATAGCCTGTCGAACTGTTATTTGGATACCATTTTTTTGGTTGCCCATGCATTATTATTTTATTACATTTTCAGTATTGGTCAGCTCTTTTGGCACCCGCATTTATGCAGACATCTGTTCACATTTGTCTACAGTCTTAATAGCTTAGTTCTTCATCAGCTACAACTTTTTAACAAGTGCCAAAGAAGTTCCCAATTCCAGAAATAAAAGCCACACATTATGTAAAAATCCAGTAACGTGTCCGTTTTGAATTTTGTTCTGTGAACACATGACAATGTCAAGTGTCTAGTATGTGCCTAAAAGGTCAGCCGAGGTCACCAGAGAACAAAGCTCAGAACATCAGCTCTGATCCAACATATGGAAAGACATCATAGTCTCCTTTGAAAGCAACACAGAAAACCTAACATCCATATGGCATTACCAAAAATGAACATGTTAATTGTACATGTAGTATTTTTATCCTTGCTGATGGTTATGAGGGCGGTGATGATGTACATTTTGATTGCTATGGGGGCTAATGCTGCTCTTGATGACAACTGTGAAGTCGTTGTCACTTAATATTTTTAATTCAACTTGAGAATTCAGTATTAGCCACAGCTATCACCAACAACCATCACTGCTGAAAGTATTAAATAGGGGTATACCTACAGCACACTCTATAAATGGTAGCTTTAGAAAGTATGGCTTTCACATTTGCTGAATCTGCATAATTTTAAAAATTCATGGTTTGGACAGAACCAAAATGTTTTATTTAAATTATTTTTCTATCCCTTCCTCAGCATAATTTTAGGCTTCCAGATCCGATATGCACTTTAATTCTGTTGGTCAACTCCTCAGAATTAACAAGCAGAACTAAGCAGATCAAAATAATTATATTATTTTCTATATTTATGGTAACTGTTAGAATAAATCATATAACTTAATACTAGCTAATGTCATAATATAATAAATTGATAGCAACGTGTATAGAAATAATTCTGACATACCTTACATTACCACTGACTAATCCATCGTACCCCAACATAAACCATATGAAATTTACAAATATTCTCGAATTGTTCATAGGAATGTTTTCTCTCTTAATATTAGGCACAGACAGTATAGGCACAGGGGCACAGACCGTTTAACAGCTTCAATTTTCATTTCCACTATATCTGAACAATAAATGTGTTCATCATACATAGAAAAGTTGCCAGATATTATGAGCAATTAATAATATAAATGACCAATGGATGTGTTTTATCCGTCTCAGACTCTTACCCCTAGGGAAGAATTAAAATAGTTTTAACTGGACCAATATCAATTAAACTGTTGCAAAAGCTGGAGAGAGATACAGCTTATTAACAGTTTAACCATACAGTGGCCCCTTTGAAGTGCTGGGTGTCCTAACAATCATTAGCATGCTGGACCCCTGCCAAGAAGTGCTAGTCTGGCGCTCTGAAGCCCTCCTGAAAAACTCATCTGAACAGCAGTTGTCAAGATGGGAACACTAGTGTGCATGTGGTCTTAAAGAAGCGTCATCACCTTTTAATAACTTCAAATAAGTTTGAAAGTGTCTTGCAGAACTGGTTTGGACATTAAAACTGAATTAACTTTGTTACCTTATGGAGTCTCCTTATATAGACTTTACAGAAAAGCAGCTGGACTTGTTGTGTCTGAAGTCAGTCTGTTTTATCTAGCATGGGGGAAACGTATCAAGATAGTGTTACCATGTAAAAAAAAAAAATAACTGTATAAGTCTAATAATTATCCAATGGGTGTTAACAGATTGAAACATAGACAAACACATAGAGAAAAATACATGATGCTCTCCCTGCTTATTGCTGTCATATTGTGTGGGATATAGAATATGATAGTTGTGGTAGTTAAGGAATGTTACAATTAGTCAATGCAGAATCCTTAAAATTGAGGGAACCTAATGAGCTCTGCTGCCTCTGTGTCTCTGCTATAAGTTATATCAATCTGTAGTAGAAAAAAACGAATCAGTGAAATTACTGTAGCAAGAAACAGGAATATCTAGATTAAGATGCCTTTGTTGTCATGAAAATATGTGTCTCTCTGGTAATGATCTTTCCCAGTGCAAAGGTAAAAGGATCCTTCACTATTATCTTCCCCTCTACTCATTTATCTACCTTTAAGATCTACAGCACAAATAACACTTTTAATCTACAGTTTGGATAATATTGTCTGCACATAGGAAACATTATTCCTTATTATGGCCTTCAAAGACAGGCTAACACTATGTTATACTCTGACTTAACC
Organism: Mixophyes australis; assembly: GCA_036250195.1. Taxonomy (NCBI): domain Eukaryota; kingdom Metazoa; phylum Chordata; class Amphibia; order Anura; family Limnodynastidae; genus Mixophyes; species Mixophyes australis. The sequence goes on along the minus strand of JAVHZZ010000003.1, from coordinate 87,931,064 downwards.
AGTTTGGTTTATTAAAAAAAAAAGATGTATGTTCCATTAGGTGTGCTACACGGATGTCCTTGATCACAGATCACATTTGTTCCATTCACAAGGATCATTATCTTTTAGGATGGTTAATCACTTTAAGGGCCCAGTCCATCAAATGTATGTGCACACACTATACATGAAGAGAAATTACAGAATTCACATAATAATTCTTTACAAACAAGCAAAAAGAGAAATTTCAGCTGTATTTTATACAAAAGTTGTATCAATGCAAATCTATACATAGTGGCTGCATATATATACAAATTAGCATATTTTCTTTCTTTAAATAATCCCTTGTGAATTTTAATAGATCTGTGAGTCATCTTTTGCTATTTATGAACCACATGATTTAATCACAAAACTGGGAACCTATTAACATCTAGAAAGACATAAATAAAACCAGTGGGAGAATAACCGGCCAAGAGGTAACACTGTTATGTTTCAGGCCAGAAGAATATGAATGGAATCCACATACCAGCTGTTTATGACTTTAAAGGAAAAATACATTGTTATAAACCATATGGAAAACACCTATCTATCTATCTATCTATCTATCTATCTATCTATCTATCTCTCTATCTATCTATAGTTCCTTCCATTCTATCTATCTATCTATCTATCTATCTATCTATCTATCTATCTATCTATCTATCTCTCTATCTATCTATTGTTCCATCCATTCTATCTATCTATCTATCTATCTATCTATCTATCTATCTATCTATCCATTCAATCTATCTATATTTCCATTCATTCTATCTATCTATCTATCTATCTATCTATCTATCTATCTATCTATCTATCTATCTCTCTATCTATCTATTGTTCCATCCATTCTATCTATCTATCTATCTATCTATCTATCTATCTATCTATCTATCTATCTATCTATCTTTCTATCTATTGTTCCATCCATTCTATCTATCTATCTATCTATCTATCTATCTATCTATCTATCTATCTAACTATCTATCTATCTATCTATCTATCTATCTATCCATTCAATCTATCTATATTTCCATCCATTCTTTCTATCTATCTATCTATTGCTCCATCCATTCTATCTATCTATCTATCTATCTATCTATCTATCTATCTATCTATCCATTCAATCTATCTATATTTCCATTCATTCTATCTATCTATCTATCTATCTATCTATCTATCTCTCTATCTATCTATTGTTCCATCCATTCTATCTATCTATCTATCTATCTATCTATCTATCTATCTATCTATCTATCTTTCTATCTATTGTTCCATCCATTCTATCTATCTATCTATCTATCTATCTATCTATCTATCTATCCATTCAATCTATCTATATTTCCATCCATTCTTTCTATCTATCTATCTATCTATTGCTCCATCCATTCTATCTATCTATCTATCTATCTATCTATCTATCTATCTATCTATCCATTCAATCTATCTATATTTCCATTCATTCTATCTATCTATCTATCTATCTATCTATCTATCTATCTATCTATCTATCTATCTATCTATCTCTTTATCTATCTATTGTTCCATCCATTCTATCTATCTATCTATCTATCTATCTATCTTTCTATCTATTGTTCCATCCATTCTATCTATCTATCTATCTATCTATCTATCTATCTATCTATCTATCTATCTATCTATCTTTCTATCTATTGTTCCATCCATTCTATCTATCTATCTATCTATCTATTGTTTCATCCATTCTATCTATCTATCTATCTATCTATCTATCTATCTATCTATCCATCTATCTGGACAAGTGAAATAGCGCCCCTCTTATTCATTATACAAACTACCAAAAAACAACTATCTATGAGTTATGTGCACAAAATTATTGTAATATACTGTAGATACCACTCAATTAGATTTTTAAGTCAACAAAATATTTTTTTTTTTATTTATTTCCTTTTATATAGTTAAATAATGATTTGCACAGAAAGCAGCAGTACAATGGACAGTGTGGGGGGTGGCACAGCTCAAGCAAGAAAAGTCACAATAATGTATTTTCCAACAAATATTTAGGTGAACTGAAGGGGGAGTTAACGAGCAAACTGGGAGGTGTACCCTTACTATCTGAGGAGAAAATATATATATATATATATATATATATATATATATAGATGTGTCCTAAAAAACGATCCCAGTGAAGACTAAATGATCGGAATACAAAGGCTCTATTTTCAATTTTATGTTGGAGAGTGCCAGTTGTTATATTTGTATGTTGTTGTTCCTATTTTGAGGAATTTATTGAGCTTGTGCACGCCACATGTTAACTTGAACAATGTTTTTCTTTAATCACTGATGCTGCATTTTCCTTCTCAAGATGTAGATATGTGTGTGTGCGCGCAAATATACTTGTACAAAAAATATTTAGCTGCAACCAATATTTATATGTTTTAGACATTTGAGCATTTTCATTAGTTTGAAAAACTTGCAACTGCTTTTGAATTCCTTTGAGGGACTTTTATCCTTTGGAAATGAATGCTAGTTTTAACTTCATTACCTATTTGCTTCCCATATTATGCACAAAAAGTTAAATGTCATTTTTCTTTTCGATATCAGGGCTTATTTCATGACATGAAATTAAACGGTTTTAGTCATTATATCAGGTGAAATAATGCCGACACCATCTAAACTGATACCAAAAAGCAGATTACTAGGAGACCTACGTATACAGAATACAGACTTATCCTAAAACACGGCTGATGTTAACTGTGACTAGCCAACAAATCTCCTTGGGGTTCTCGTCAGTTATAATGGCCACACTGAGATTGACGGTTTTAAGGCGGCAATGGCAGGACCTTATGCTTCTATAATATAATATAAACGTTAGCTGTAGGGTTAGGGTTAGGATACGATTAGGGTTAGGGTTACAATTGGGCTTACGTTTAGGGTTAGGATTAGCAGTTCCACATTATAGATGGGTTTCTTGGGTAGTCGCATTTAACATCAGCCGTCTTTAGGGTAAGTCTGTATTTTGTCTACGTGGGTGTCCCAGTAATCTGCTTTTTGGTATCGGTTTAAATGGTGTCGGCATTATTGCAGCCAGACAAAGGTACCCCCCCTGAAATTAAGCCCATGTCAGATTCCAGTACAAAGCTAAATTTGCATTTAGATGCAAGAAGTAGAGATGCTCAGGCTCGGTTCCCCGGAAAGCGAACACATCCAAACTTAGGGGATCCGACCCCGTTCTGTACTTTCGCGCTTTTTCGGAATTGAAAATGAGGCAAATCGTCATTGTGACATCCTCAGATCTCTGGAGTTTTGAAATCTATAAATACCGCCCTCCACGATCTAGCACTATTTGAGAGAGGGACACAGAAGGGGTAGCATAGAGTGTAGAGCAGGTGCACAGGCAAAGTTAGAAAATTGAAAGAGGAGGGTGGTAGGAGTGTTAAACAACGTAATCAGTGACATTCAGAAGAGCTCCATAGCTCCAGTGTTAAATCTCATTGCAAAAAATACAAATAATAGTGCTTACAGGGTTGATGTAATTCTGCAGTCCAATTCTACTGTGTTATGTAGATAACACAAAAAGGAGAGCTGCACTGCTCCAATGCTAATTGTCATTGCTGAAATACAAATACTGGTCCTTGCAGGCTTTTCTTCTGAATTTGCACCAAAAAGTTTATGGTGTTATATACACCCAAAGACAAGTGCTCCATTGCTAATTGTCATTGCTTAAATACAAATACTAGTCTTTGTAGGCTTTTCTTCTGAATTTGCAAATTCTACTGTGTTATATAGGTAACAGACAAAGAGGAGTGCTCCATTGCTAAGAGTCATTGCTGAAATACAAAGAGGAGGGCTAGCAGGTTTGTCTTCTGAATTTGCAGGCAAATTCTACTGCATTATATAGGTAAAAGACAAAGAGGAGTGTTCCAATGCTAAGAGTCATTGCTGAAATAGAAATTATAGGGTTGGCTGGCTTGGTCTAAATCTGCAGTTACATTTTACAGTACCACAGCTCACTCAGAAACAGGAGAAGTGACAGGGTTCAGTGCTGAAACAGAAATTGTAATAATAGGGCTGTCAGTGTTCTTCAAAGTCTCCAGTAACATTGTATTGGGCCATAGCTCATACAGAAACAGGAGGGTTGACACTATTGTTTTCACGTTCCAGTCTCAGTCATGATGATACTAATCCCTCTACCTCTTGTGCTAAAGCCTATGTTCAAGTGCATAGTGGTTTTAAGTAAGGAAAACCAAAATGTAAATAAAAAGCTTGTACCATTTTAAAGAAAAAAAACCTCTCTGAAAAAGGTGAAAGTTTACTGTAGAAAAACATAAAATTGCCAAGATGCCATTCTACCCAAAATATTACCAAGCATACCAGCATCAGGTAGCTCCTTTCTCTTAGCTAGATTTCAGCACCTGCAAGTTACACTGTCATCATATTCACACTCATCATTGTGTACACGTTCCTCAAAAAATACTAAGTCATCCCTGCTGGAATCCACCATCACAGAAGTCTGTGTACTTTGATGTAATTGCCGATAATGGCCTTCCTCATTTAATTTGTAATTAATTTTATGACAGAGCTGTCACGATTTTTGGGCAATTCTTTGAGAGCAGAGCAAATGTCAAAATGTGAGGACTCATCTGCATTACCACTGGGTGTCTTGGGAAAGCTTATTTCCTAGAACCAGTTGCCAGAGAAACTGAAGGAGGAGACGTCATTACAAGATGTTGATAGCTTTTTGATCCTGGTGAAGCGGATTTACTACTTAATCTACAATTACAATATAGTTAGCGGATTTGTTTAGTTTAATTTCCTCCTTCAATTTCTCTAGCTGCTTTTGAAAAAGTATAATTAAGTCAATCACTTAACTCAAGCTAACCGTGTCTGCACTCTCTTCACAGGTGACTACTTTGCTAGACTAAAGTACATTCCCCCTCAAATTCTATGCTCCTTGCAGCTGTTGCATTCTCCTACAGCATGTTGCACAATCCCGAAAATGACCCTAAAGTTTTCGGGACACAGACAGTATCTCCTGTGTCTCATTGGAATTTCTGTAAAAAGTTCTGTACCACCCAGTTGATTGTGTGAGCAAAACAGGAAATGTGATGGATTTTCCCCCTCTGTAATGCTCTAACAATATTGGTGACATTATCAAAAATCACATATCCTCAGGAGAGTTCAAGCAGAATAAGCCATGTTGCAATGACATCCCTAAGTTTTTAAAACAGGTTGTCAGCGGTATTACCTCTGACCTGCGCCTTGTCTCGTGTATGATAGCCATCTCTCACTCCTGCCTTCAAGACTTCTTCCGTGCTGCTCCCCACTTATGGAATTCCCTACCACACTCAATCAGACTTTCCAACAGCCTTCAAATCTTTATATGCTCTTTGAAAACCCATCTCTTTTTTAGAGATGACCTTATCCTCGATAAAACTATTGACACTAATAATAATATATATAATAACAATAGTATGCCTCTTAGTGAAGCAGATAATACACAGAGTAGCCTGCCTCAGAAAAATGTGCCATGCTTAGGTACATGCTGCTGCTGTCCCTGCTGGTGAAGGCGAATCACCGACCCAGTGGGCTGTCACAGTCATATAATCTTTAGTTTGCCCAGTTCTGCTTGTCCCCATATCTGTGGTTAAGTGTACAGTGGGTAGAATGGCATTTTGTAGCCCAATAATTACATTTTTACGTACCTTCTGGTAGAGGTGAGGAATAGCTTTTCTAGTAAAATGGTGTTGTGATGGAATTTGGTAACAGGGACACAAGACCTCAAGTAATTGTCTAACACCAGCTGTATTAATAGTGAATATTGGACGCAGAGCTAATACTAGCATAGTCCTCATGGCGTTTTTGATCTGCTTTGCGACTGGGTGACAGCTTTCTTACTTTCTTCCTCTAGCAAAGGATTGTTTAATAGTCAATTGTTGTACCCTACTAGTAGTCTTCTTCTGGGTTGAAGATCCACCCCCAGCAGCAGCAACGAGACTAACGCTCAATAATTCTTCAGAGGAATCATGGTTAGGGGAGGAGTCATCTAGCATTAGCAACTTGGATGCAGGACTAACTGCCATCACTTGTGGGGATATTGATGATGAAGGTTTTGGGATCTAGATGAGAGAAGGGAGGTAGATGATGCTGGACTGCTTGTTGTTATTTTTTTAACATAAGTTTCTGATTTTCCCAACAGCTTTCCATGAACTCGCTTCAAATGCCATTACATGGATGAGTATTCTAGATGGTTAAGGTCCCTACCTCTACTGAGTGTGGCTTTACAAAGACTACAAATGGCTAGACAACTGTTGTCAGGATTTGTGTAAAAATAATTGCACACATAAGAGTTGGATTTTTGGTCTTATGCCCAGGCATGACAATGGACTTTTTTTTATCACTGGCAAGAACTACTGCAATTTTTGTTTGAAAGTGTATGAAAATAATATTGTGACCTGTGAGGTGGTCAAAACTGACTGCAAATGACTTGAAATTAGTGTTATTGAGATTAAAAATAATGTAGGATCAAAAAAACAGCCAAATTATGTGATTTTCGCATATTTTAGCAATTTTTCTAAATAAATACAGATCCAAAACCAAAACCAAAACACACGGGGGTGGTTTTGCCAAATCCAAAACCAACACCAAAACACAAAGCTAATCCCGATCCAAAACCAAAACCACTTCACAGGGGTCAGTGAGCATCTCTAGCAATAAGCATGGTATTCTCAGGAACAATGCCTAAATGGGTGTGATCTATATCAACGTTTTGCAATTTGACCTCGAGCTGCAGCTGACAAAATATTCCCAAATAGCTATCACCAAAAAAGTTAAATTGTAATTTCTGGTTGTCAATATCCTTGAAAACAAGTGCCTGCTAATAAGACAAGTGAGCCATAATTTTTTTTTAAAAGACTGTTAATAAATGGTGAATATATATATATATATATATATATATATATATATATATATATATATATATATATATATATATATATATATACAGTCAGGGAGCCTGGTATATTATTGTCCTCAGAGACATTGTGACTTTACTTTTCCTCTGTGAAAGGTTTCTCTGTTAGCACTTACATGGAGAGATGGCATTGTGAATTATGGCAACAGATAATGGCAAGGGCCCTTCATGTACCCCTAAATATAACTCTGGGCAGTGCTGAGACCAGGTGCATCACAGCGCAGAAGGCTGACCACAAAGGCACCAAAATCTTCTCTAAACAAAATAGTCAGCTGGAGACTGGATGGAGCTGCTGACATAGGAGGATCAAAGCCATCTCTGTCACTATTCTAAAGGTCAGAGGATAGCCTTTTGAAGGCACCTGGCTTCATACAAGTCTATTGCAAGTCTATTGCTCTGTGACACTAGCACAATTGCTAACTTGCCTAATAGTGATTTCTTGTGCATAATGACCCATGGTCTTGGGGTACATAAAATGTTTGACACTTTAAAACTAATTTTACTAACTCATTACCACCTTTCTTGAAAAATAACCTTACTCTGACATTGGTAAAAATATGAAGAAAAGTCACCCACTGAATCATCAGATTTCAATGGAAAGTATTAAATCAAGCAGACAATAATGAGTAATAATACTTTTCATGCTTACTATAGGCCTCAAGTAGAGTTGTGCGCAAACTAGGTCTAAAAACCACAGACACAAGTTGCATCCCAAAAAAAGACACATCTTAAATGGGCATGAGCAGAAGTAAAAAAGTATATTACTTGCTGAAAACACAGTTTGTGTCCAACTCTACATGAGCCTCTATACATTAATAGCTGAAATTATTATCAGAGAAAAGAACTCAAAATAACTCCTAGGAGGTTGTTTACTGCAGATGAACCCATTAAAATGCACCTAGGAGTTTACGTAATAATGACTGCTTGTGCACTACTCGCATGCATAGATGCACGCCTGCAGTGTGCATACATTTCTCCAATCAGTTGCAAGTCTTTGTGAGTTGTACCTGTGATGAAACCATGCAGTCCATCATGTCTCAACATTGCTTGCCCTACTTCTCAGTTTGCCTGATCAATCTACTCGTGCTAATTATTATAAGGCTTGCAGCTTGCAAAGCCATAATTTTTGTGATAATGGACTTTGCTTCCTTAGTCACACATATAAACCCGTCTTTATGCTTTCATTCACCCTCTGAGCATTGTACAAGTCCGCAAGGCTACCAGTGTCATGTATGTAGTTGTGATTTTTGGCCAAAAGCAAAAGTAATCATATCTCAAAAGCACAACATCAGCTCTAAGCTGCTCTAGACTGTCATGAGACACCATTAGCTAAATGTTTCTGGCCTTATGGTTGCCTTGTGGTGACCAAAATGCCCATTATCTTAGTTTGCAAACTCATTTATTTCACTCAATACAGTTTGTGTAAAATAACTAAATAATATAATAATAATAACAATAATTATCATAAATAGCCAAAAGCCACAGGCCTGGCACTAAGCAGACGGCACAACGGAGAAGAGAGATGAAAATATTTTTAGTGTGGTTTGGCAACACATCATCTAAAATCTAACAAGAAGTGTATTTCAAATAATAGTCTGTGGAAGACGTAGAGCGCACAAGAATTGTCATGTGATTACCACTATCCATGTTTTCCATGAATTATATTTCTGGCGACATATTATAAATAAATATATATTGTACCAGAAAGTTTCGAAAGCTGGAAAGGAAATGATTACTGACATAATTGCTGAGTTTTCCCTCTATTAGTTATGGGGAGGAGCATTGCATAACAATTTAAGGAGGAGGGGAATGCAAGGGGCAGTGTGGGGAAAACAGGGGGGGATTTTTAATAATTTCATTTGTTTTAGGGATGATGTTCCAAATAACAGGAGAAATGCAGTATTTAAAATACTAGATGCCAAACATTTCATATAATAAATCCTATATCTCTATTGAGTGTGTGCAGGGGCAGGCTGGGCTGGGGGGGGGGCAGGTGGGATCTGCCCCTCGGGCTGGTCCCATAGTGGGCTACCTTGGGCTTGCTCACTGGGCCACCTGAATTTTTTTCCCTTTAAAATGTTCCTAATAGGCTTCTGAGTCAAGTCTTGCCCCTCGGGCTAACATTTGTCAGCCCTCCCCTGAGTGTGTGTATCTTTTTTTAAACAAATATAGTTATATTAACCTTATAAACTGCTATGTGATTTAAGAGGATGTATCTCAGAAAGCAGCTGTACAATAGACAGTGAGGGTGTGGTCAGTAAGTGTAAGTAACATGTACCTGGCACCACTCAATAACACGAATATAGAACAATACAATGATATAAAAAAAAACTACTGTGAAACCAACAAGAACATTCATTTCTGCAGTATAAGTAAGCAGAGTTAACTCAATTGAAGAGCCCATAAGGTTTTTAGGTTTTGGTGAATAGGACGGGAGAAGAGAGAGGACAAGAAAGAAGAAGCAAGAGAGGAGAGGAGGAGAGATGAGTGCAGGAAAGAGAGAGAAGAATAGAGAGATAAAAGTGAAGAAGTGTGGTAGGTGACGTGGCTAGGACCACAGAGGGAGGGGAAGAGGGAAGGGGGGGCTAGGTGTACTTAGGGAACACTGGCACTAACTATCTCAGGGGAAGGGAGAGCGGTATTGAAAGATAGGTTAAGATTATGTGATGGGTTAGTTTGTTCTGATGTTGGGACGCAGCCGGAAACCAAAAGGACAGAAGAAAGAATTTAGGATCAAGTTGGACATCACTTTGGATCATGAATTAATTCAGGTTTTTAATATCTAGCCAGAACTGGGCTAGCTTCGGGCAGTCCCACCAGATGTGAAGAAACGTGCCCACATAATAATAAGACATTCTTAATGAGTAGGAGAGACCCTTTCACAGCTAATTTGCAACATAAAAAACATGATTCATTCATCTCTGTTCAATTAGATACACAGGACTCACTAATCGCTATAAAATATTATTTTAGAAAGAAAATAGTTAAACAATATGAACTTGATTCATTAAGGAACGTAAATGCCAATACTTGTCGTATGACGTGTTAATTTGCACTGCACATGCCCAGGAACAAACTATACGACAAGTATATAAATCTTTGAGCGCAAAGGACGCTTCTGACAGTCTACAATTTCATGGCCGGACTGGGCAGGGAAAGGGGCGTATGCACGTAGTCAATGTGCAGTAATGGCGCACCGATCTCGTGCGCATGCAGCGGCGTCCAATTTAAACTTTGGCCATCTCTAAAGTGTTTATTTGTTGTATCACTTGCACCACCTACAGGTCAGGTGTAAGTGGCGAGTGATACTGATGACGGTCGCATATGAGTGCTGGAACATGTGTTTGCCGTCAGGAGCAACTGTAAAAATTAATTTTATGTACACCGACATTAATTATATCCCTCTTAACCTATTTCATAGGGGGAAAAATGAAAAACAAATTTCTTTAATGTCTCTCATTAATGACTATATTATTAACAGTTGACAATAATTGAATACTTTTTTTTCTTGTGCGTCCTGCTGCGACTTTAAAGTCCACATAAGTATTGTATGTATCCTACAGTGCATTGTGCCTGTCTGCATGTGGCAAGTTCCATAAAAGCAGAGCGAACCTAAACCCATATTCAACAAGAGACGTTTCCTCAGATCCGCTTCTAGGTGAATGCTTAAGAAATTGTTTCACTCATAAAAACAAGTCTGAAGATCCTCCTCCCGACACCTCCTACTAAAACAAGATTTTACCTTAATACAATCACCTAAGTTGAATGTATTTTATAGTATCTATCTTAATTAATTATATAATAAATCTTGTTAATTAAATAAACAGGTTCTATTAATAGGACATTTGCTCCGAAAAAATACCTGACTAAAATGATTAATTGGGGAAAATCATAATCCTTGCTTACGGCTGGCTAACATTTGTTAGCACTGAATAAAAGTCTTCAATTTACAATTTGACAAATCGTCTGATGAAACACTTACGGCAATCTGGTGAAGTAGGCCATTAATGCTCCTAAAAAGATGTGTAGGACTGCCTCATCCTGAGGCAATTAAGGTTGTGAAGCAAATGTGTTAACATCTCAAAGGATTTTGCTATAATGAAATAGGTGATTGTTCTCCTGACTTATAACCTTCGTGTTAACCCTTAGCACAACTAGACCAATCTAAACATTCCTTATTTATAAACAGGGCTTTTTTTTCACAAAGTTACTCTGTAAATGTTCAATAACATCATCTTTTTTTAATTATTCCTGTTATGTGCAGATTTACCAAGAAAGGAAGTTTATACAAGATGCTATACTATGTTCTCCTCTGTCTTAATGTCATGTATGAATGATAAGTCCAGCACTGAATTTTCACCTTAATTCAAGGCACATAGTCGTGCACCATGAAATGATAGCAAAACTTGTCAGACCGCAATCCGAAAAGCACAGATGAAAACAAAACACAATTCTTAACATCACATTACAAAAATATACAGAGGGCTGCTATAAAAAAGTGGTTTTCTTTCAATACATTTCCTGTAAAAATTATGATTGTGCCGACTTCTAATGCCGTGGTACCATTTTTGTTGTAAAAATTGCCCTTCCTGATGCCGGGTGTAAAATATTACTTTTAGTGGAGCTATTACTTTGTACGGACTAGTGGCCTAAAGGCGGCCAACTACTACCAACAATATTACGATCAATAGATAGATAGATAGATAGATAGATAGATAGATAGATAGATAGATAGATAGATTGTAACGATAGATAGATTGTAACGATAGATAGATAGATAGATAGATAGATAGATAGATAGATAAAATCGAACATTAGATAGAATGGAAAGATAGATAGATAGATAGATAGATAGATAGATAGATAGATAGAATGGAACATTAGATAGAATGGAACGATAGATAGATAGATAGATAGATAGATAGATAGATAGATAGATAGATAGATAGAATGGAACATTAGATAGAATGGAGCGATAGATAGATAGATAGATAGATAGATAGATAGATAGATAGATAGATAGATAGAATGGAACATTAGATAGAATGGAACATTAGATAGTATGGAACGATAGATAGATAGATAGATAGATAGATAGATAGATAGATAGAATGGAACATTAGATAGAATAAAACGATAGATAGATAGATAGATAGATAGATAGATAGATAGATAGATAGATAGAATGGAACATTAGATAGAATAAAACAATAGATAGATAGATAGATAGATAGATAGATAGAATGGAACATTAGATAGAATGGAACGATAGATAGATAGATAGATAGATAGATAGATAGATAGATAGATAGAATGGAACATTAGATAGAATGGAACGATAGATAGATAGATAGATAGATAGATAGATAGATAGATAGATAGATAGATAGATAGAAAGATACATAGATAGATAGAATGGAACATTAGATAGAATGAAACGATAGATAGATAGATAGATAGATAGATAGATAGATAGATAGATAGAATCGAACATTAGATAGAATGGAACGATAGATAGATAGATAGATAGATAGATAGATAGATAGATAGATAGATAGAATGGAACATTAGAGAGAATGGAACATTAGATAGAATGGAAAGATAGATAGATAGATAGATAGATAGATAGATAGATAGATAGATAAATAGATAGATAGATAGATAGATAGATAGATAGATAGATAGAATGGAACATTAGATAGAATGGAACGATAGATAGATAGATAGATAGATAGATAGATAGATAGATATAATGGAACATTAGATAGAATGAAACGATAGATAGATAGATAGATAGATAGATAGATAGATAGATAGATAGATAGATAGAATCGAACATTAGATAGAATGGAACGATAGATAGATAGATAGATAGATAGATAGATAGATAGAATGGAACATTAGATAGAATGGAACATTAGATAGAATGGAACGATAGATAGATAGATAGATAGATAGATAGATAGATAGATAGATAGAATGGAACATTAGATAGAATGGAACGATAGATAGATAGATAGATAGATAGATAGATAGATAGATAGATAGATAGATAGAATGGAACATTAGATAGAATGGAACATTAGATAGAATGGAACGATAGATAGATAGATAGATAGATAGATAGATAGATAGATAGATAGATAGATAGATAGATAGATAGATAGAATGGAACATTAGATAGAATGGAACGATAGATAGATAGATAGATAGATAGATAGATAGATAGATAGATAGATAGATAGATAGATAGATAGATAGACAGACAGATATACTCATATTTACCAGATTTCTATTTCCAGCCATGGAGATGTGTGTTGTATTCAAAAAGCAGTAAGTCAGAATTGACATCCTTTATCTTGAATAAATTATATCCCTAGGATCCCACAGTGCAGCATCCACAGCCTGATAAACTATAAATATGGATATTCCGTGATGAAAAGGCACCAGAGAGGGACCCTGTTGCAGGTAAGTCTGTGTGTATGTATATATTTTGTAAGTATGCAGCCTGGATAAATTTATGTGGCTGCAAAAGGCCTTGTGACTATTTATACTTCACATTCTCAGAACCATGCTGGTGTTTCGGTTTTGGATTTGGATTTAGACAAAAAGTAAACATTTGGTAAAGACATAGCATTGTGTAATTTTGACATGATTTTTGTTCCTACATTAGTTATTATACATTTGCATTTACACCAATTTACAATCTATTTATAGATAATTTTCTGTTATTTGAGTGATTTCCTGCTTGTGCTAACATCATTTCTCATTTACTCTGCTCTGTTGCGTTTCCCTGCATAATATAGTCACAGAATAAATACATTTGTGACTTTGCTCCTGTTTATGTCTAATATCGTTTTATCTTTTATTATCATCAGAAATATACCGATAATCAACATTACATAACCGCATGGTTTTTTTAAAAAAAAGACAAAAAAATTACATTCATCACATATATTGTAAGATTCAGCATTATATATCATTGTGCCCAATCACTAAATAAATGCAGAATGAAGTCCAATGTAGAAATGCACCACTATATCCCCAGAAGTGTGTAAGGCAACAGATCCAGGCATGAGTCATTCCTTCACCCACACTCCTAGGGGTAAATGTTTCAAGCTTGGAGTTTTCCGTTGGGTTTGAAAAGCCAATCAGGTTCTAGCTATCGTTTATTTAGTACATTCTACAAAATGTTAGGTAGAATCTGATTGGCTGCTATAGGCAACATCTCCATCTTTCAAACCCGCTGGAAAACTCTCAGCTTGATACATTTACCCCCTAGACTCAGTGTCTGACAAGGTGGTGTACCCTTGCTGCATTTTCCATGTCATTCCACAAGAACCCTCCCTCTCCTTCTCCTCTTCGAAGTCCATACCAAACGTTTCTTCTCTCAACTTCGCTGTCATCTATCACTCACCAAGCCCAGTTTCCTTATTCTTCAGGCTGACTTTTAAACTTCCTTTGACTGACCTATCCACTCTTATGTTAGGAGATTTTAACATCCCCATTGACAACACTTCTGGCAATATCACTTCTACACTCCTCACACTTACTTCCTCCTGTGGCCTCTCCAAGTGAATATCATCTCCCACCAATTGTTATGGACATTCCCTTGACCTAATATTCACACATCTCACCTTGCTTCCTGCACCCAAATATGCAAACACTGTGGCACATAAATGATCTTGACCTCATCCACTCATGAGCTTCACTTGAACCACTCCTCTCTTCCAATTCTACTCTCCCCTGCCCTGCCCTAATGCTTCAGTTTCTTTCTACAACACCACCCTAACCATAGTTTTAGCCAAGGCATTTCCACCAAGCACATATTATCTCTGATGATTCAAACCCCAACCTTGGCACTCCACCACTTGCAACAGAGAAAATCTTACTCAAATGCTAACTTCTTCAACTACAAACTTATACTAGCATGTTACTATTTGCCCTCTCTCACTAAGCAAGCTTATATAAAATAATTATAGCCACCCAATTGACCGACCCTCATTGGCTCTCTGCCACAGTCAACTCTCTTCTCCCATCCTCACCACCCTTCCCTTATTCCTTCACTGCTTATAACTTCGACACCTACATCAAAGCAAAAGTTGACACCATTTATGAAGAAATCTCCTCCTGCCAGATTCATCATCCCACACTCACCTTCTCATTCACTCAACTACCAACTTTCTGTTAGTGAGGTTGAGTACTCTTGCCCCTCATCCTGTCCCCACAACCTTATTTCCTCTGAATCCCTCCATTCACCTGCCCCTTACTTACCTCTCCAACCTGTCCCTCTCCATTGGCAATTAAACTTCCATCTTCAAATGTGCACTTATTTCTCCTATCCTCATGAAACCATCTCTTAACCTTACTTTTCTTCAGCTACCGCCACATTTTTCTCCCCTGCTTTGCTTTAAAACTACTTGAGCAGCTTGTCTATAACCACTTTCTCCCAGCTTCACTCCACATATCCAGACACTGCACTAGACGCCTTTTCTTTTGGAAAATTACGCCACTTCCACTGGAGACATTACCAAAACCCTTATCCATTCTCTTCTAGTATCCTGTCTTGACTACCGCAACCCCCTGCTATCTAGCCTTCCCCTCACACATATTTCCCACTCTAAAATCCACTCTAAATGTTGCAGCCAGACTGATCTTCCTCTCCCAACATCTGCTGCACCATTGTGCAAATTCCTACACTAACTCCTCGTTACCTCAAGGTTTAAATTCAAGCTACTCATGCTCATCTTCAACCTCACCAACTCATCTTCTTCATACATCTCTGACCTTTTCACAAGATACACTCCCTCCCATCATCTTCAATCTGCCTCTGACCTTCACCTCACTTCTTCTCTGGTAACCACCTATCACTCCCGTCTCCAAGACATCCCATTTATGGAACTCCTTACCCTGCCTGACTATGCCCCAACCTTCAATCTTTCAAACGCTCTCTCAGAACCCACCTCTACATTATACCCTATCCTATCATAACCTGATACTTCGCCATCTACATATTCAACCTGCTACAGTAGCGCGATCACTCCAAGTCCCATTAGCTCTTATTATGACAACATTGCACTTTCAATTTAGTCTGAAGCTCTAAAAGGCAGGATCCCCTTTGTCCTCTGTCTCATGTTTCTGAACCTGTCTGTAGGACTTCTGCAAAGTTTAAGCGAAACAAGAGATTGTATGGCTCCAAAATGGGTGTCCTTTACTAGTCCGTAATAATTTTTTGAGTTTGTTATACCATAGAGGATTAATGAAACATAACTTTTATAGAATTCCTTGTAATGTAATGAGTTCCTGTTTGTTACAATGTAGAGTCTGCTTATAATCTGCCACTAAATCATGATCACCAGAGGAGACTCACAAGATCATGGGGAGTGTATGCAAAGACAGTGCACTGGTCAGAATCAAACCCATGGTCCCAGCACTGTAAGACAGCAATATTAACCATTGTGCCACTGTGCCACCAGGGCAAAGCAAAACATGGAAAAAAGGCCATGGTAATGACTACAATTAAGACATACAAAATACAAACTTATAGAATACAAACTTACCTGACACACTTAAACATCCCTATAGATTTGAAGTACAGGGCCTGATGCAGAATGCAGTGCTCTGCTGTTGGGCAGGTGCCATCCATATATTTGACCACCACAGTTGTCTCTTTCTGAAGAGCCCAGTTTTTATTGCTCTCTGTTATTATTACTCTTTTTATTATTACTTATTTATTTATCTATTTATTTATAAAGAGCTGACATATTACACAGCATTGTACATTAAGATGATCATGACACCATCAAAGATGGTCCTGCCCAAATAAGCCTACAATCTAAGAGGTGTGGGGAATATAAAGTAGTAAAATAACAATTGTAGTTGCTAGTGGGGAAAGTGTGTGTGGCTTCTGTGAGGCAGCAGCATTATCAGCCACCAATATTAAAGCAGTCATTGACAATTGGCCTTTCTGTGCAGCTTCCAGTAGTGCATCACTGTTAGAATGAGGAGAGAGAGCGGAAGTATTAATTAATTATACCGTGTGGCTTGTGCATGGGCTTCTGGGAGTTGTATTTGTGCTTCTGACATATTATGCACAGAGACTTAAGTAGATCTACCAATCTCAGAAAGCCAGAAGCCTGGTTTGGCAGCACCCAATCCCCCAATCCTGCGAGAACCGTCATTCGATCGTGAAAATTTCATTTTGCCTCTTTTTCCAATCCGAGAAGTGCAGAAAATAATTTTTGCGGTGAATTATGGGAAAATCAATGCTGATTATTTCAAAATTAATTTTACTTAATTTAGTGATACACTGCTTGCTGCCTGAGTAAACTATTCAGAAAGTGTGTGTCCCTAATCATTGCAACCAGACTATAGGATTGTCAGAACGGTTCTGTTTACTTTTAGTGGAAAACAGTGCAGTTTCCCTCTAATAATTCCAATAAGCTCCGGTACTAAAAAGTGCAGAGGTTCTTGAAGCTGTACCATAGACAGTGAATTTTTGGTGCCCACTGCATGATATCTCTCTTACTTCCTTTTACTGCAGAAAATAGTGTAAATTACACCACTGCTGGGACAACATTTTGCTCTAAGATGATGAAGGTTAATAGTTCTTAATTAGATATCATTTTTAAATAAATATATCCATTTGGGTTCCGTTTGTACTCTGTCGCTTAGAGCTCATTCAAGTAAGTGCTACTGTTCTATTGTACTTGGAATGTAACTTGAGTAAAGAGTAGACTACTGGTGGCAGGGTTGTGAACCATTGATCCCTATGTTTGTGCCTTATGCACTGTCCATGCATATGTGATGTCCATGTGGATTAAAATGATCTTTAGTCTGTTCTATTTTATTATTGTTTTTCTCAAGTTGTTGGTCATTTTGAGTCCTCATCTGGATGGGCTCTTAATCGTGTTATGGTCTTCCCTATGTAGTTAAACTGCATAGATACAACACGTCGTCATCATCATCATCATCATCATCATCATTGCACATGCAAATCCTGAGCTCTAAAAATGGCCAACTCAACATATGACTGCGTTTTAGATTTGCTGTGTGCTTCATCTCTCACTTAGTCATCTTTCCACAAATATAAATAGTTAAAAATTTGGAAGGAGGTTCAGATAAAGTAACTGGTGAAGAACTGTTATGGCTGACAACAGCTGGCTGTTTGAAGATTTCTACAGTGTCTGGTTCATGTTTTGTGCCTCCACCTTCTGCTCTCTGGTCATTCCAACCATGCTGCACAACCAGTAGCTTCACAGAAATCCCAGTCACCCATGACGGGTTTCTTATTGCCATGTGATAATGCTGCTTCCTCTTCCTCCAATAGTTATTATTATTATTATTATTAATATTTATTTATAAGGCGCTACAAGGCATCCGCAGCGCCGTACAGAGACAAACAAAATCACAATACAATGGGAGACAGCACAGTACAGTAAACACAGCAACTCAGTACGCTCAATGCACAGCTAGAGCGGGCGGGGAAGGGGGAGGGAGGATCCGAAAATGACGGGGCCCAAGAAGGGGGGCGCGGAAGACAGGGAGACCCCCAGGGGAAGGAGGGAGCGAAAGTGGACGTGGGGTGGAGGACCTTTGAGGAGGAGGGCTAAGTAGCTGGAGAGCAGAGTTAGAAGTGGTGGAAACAGGAGGAGAGATGGCCCTGCTCAGAGGAGCGTACAATCTAAGGGGAGGGGTGGACAGACAGAGAGACGCGGGGGAGAGAGGGAGAGTAGGGGGACAGAGGCAGAAGATAAGGTAGGAAGTTAAGTGGGAGACAGAAAGGCCTTAAGAAAAAGGTGGGTTTTTAGGGCCCGTTTGAAGCTGGACAGATTAGGGGAAGTTCTAATGGAGGGAGGGAGCTTGTTCCAGTGGAGGGGGGCACACAGTCCACACATAGTTACACACAGTTTCCTTACTAGCAGTTCAAGTGTCCAACTCTAAGATTGCTGGTTTATTTGGGCACGGCTGTCTTTACCCTCTGTTTTATGTCACTGCACAAAATTTGTTTCATGATCCGCTCAATATACAGAATTGCGTATTATGTCAGCGCTTTCTAAATAAAAATTAAGAATATATTAAATTACCAATAGGTTTATCTTTGCATCTTTGCTCGATGGTATTCACTTTCATACAATGTGGTCTGTAGGACCACTGCAAAGTTTAAGCGAAACAAGAGGTTGTATGGCTCCAAAATGGGTGTCCTTTACTAGCCCATAATGATTTTCTCAGTTTGTTATACAGTAGAGGATTAATGAAACATAACTTTTACAGAATTCCTTGTGATTTAATGAGTTCCTGTCTGTTACAATGTAGAGTCTGCTTATAATCTTCCACTAAATCATGATCACCAGCATTTATTTATAGGTCGCCACAATTTCAGGAAGCGTTGGACAGTCATTGTACATACATGAATACAATAAACATAATAACAGGTACACAAATGCAATTAAGCATCATAACACAAGTATGTATAGTTATGAGCTAACAATACAACTAGCAAAGAGGTATGAATTTCATGGGAGTGAGTAAACAAACAGCAATACATTTAGCATAAGATATAACATCAGGGATGTACAAGGTAGACAAATATGAGACATTGGGTAGAGAGGATCCTGCCTATGAGCGCTTATATTCCAAATGTACCATCTTTTTGTTTAAACCATTAAGTTAATTAACTTCCATTTGAGTATTACACTTGTGTGTGTTGTGGGGCTAACAACATTTGTCAGGTAAATTTGGATCTGTTAATTACTATTGTAAGAGTGCAAATTGTGGTAGTGATTTGTCACTACCGTGAGTACAAGCAATAAGTTATATCTTCTTTGGCATGGGGGATAGTAGCTATCATGGTATTATAACAAATTAGTGCATATGTTTTAAAGTCACATTTGTACAAATGTTCCTATTTAAAATAGTCCAGAATTAGCCATAAATTGCATTTACAGTCACTGATGCTACAGTATTCCACAAAGACACAAATTCCCATTGCACACCACTTTTACATGTTACACTAAACCTTATACATATATTGATGTGGCACAGGAATGTAATGTGAATAATGAAAATATTCCCAGTGGGCTGGAATAAATTGTCACCTATACTTGGCAGCTGACATCTTTTACTTTGCATCAAACAGACATTAATTTTGGGTGAATTAGAATGTAGATCCTTACAATTGTAAATTACAAAGTTGTAGCTTGTAAAGTGCTAGGGAATATTCTGTCGCTATATAAATAAATGTTAATAATATTGTTACTAATAATTACTGCTTAATGTGATCCTGGTGTTGTATGTTGCTGAGATGGTTACACTAATGGTAGTCAAAATTGTCATAACATGTATAATTCTCAAAACATTGGAAAATCAAGATGATCCTTTATAGTTGCATATAAAAATAAGAGTAGTATACACAATGATGAGTCTACAATCTTAGATAATGCTATTGTAATGTCAATGCACAACAATCCACTGGATTAGGAATTATTATCAGTGATACACCAATTTGCTATGTAGATGGAAAAAACAACAAAGTAATTTTATGTCTATTGGTCAAATTTTTAAGTCTCTATAACTTTACATTAACATGGATGTTATTTAACTGTGATTTAGTGTGACTCTTCTCACCAAATTGCATACGTGCCTCCTCATTGTTAAAACCTATGGCAAAGTGTGTATACGGTGGTATGCCATGCCGCCACTTCTCTTATTGCCTTCATTGTAAAACTATCATAGTCCATTCATTTATTTCCCATTATAATTTCCATACCGCCAATTCTAAACATTCACTTCGACCACTATGCATTACCATGGCATTACCTCACTTGCTGGAAGTTATACAAACAAGGTCAAGGTCCTTACAATTAATAACTACGTGAGTCCTAATAATTCAATAGTGGTTACATTTAAAACAGGTTCCGGTTAGATCAGTGATATTATTTTTTTAAAGACCCGCTTATGAAATGTTTTATAATAGTTGCCATGAGTAAGTAGGAGAAAATGAATCGGGTACTGTATATTATGTAGGTAACAAAACAGGTCTAAAACTAGAGATGAATAAATCATGGCTCAGTTTGAGCAATGATTCCTACTATGGGGGAAATAGATCTATTTTGCCATGCTTAAGTTACAATTTTTCGTTACTGGATCACACACAGAAATGTGTTGAAAAATATGTTTTTAATGTATAATAAAGTCATTAAAATGTATATTTGTTAATTTTAATTTAATAGAATTCTTTCAAAAATAAAATATTACAATACAATAACTTTGATCTATGTTACCTCATTTTCAAGGGGCAAAGCACTAGAATCTGTATAAATTTGAATTCCCAATTTAAAATGATCACATTATTCTACTTACTGAAAGTAATTTCCTCTAGAAACATGAAAGGTTTCGCAGACAACATCTAGGTGCTTCCACTTATTCATGCCTGGCCCAAACACTTGGAGCCTGTTACATAAAGGAACCTTTGGATTCAATAAGGAAAAGCAAAAATAAATAAATTAAAAAATGATCACTTGATATGTGGAAAAAAAGTATATTATCACATACTATGTGGCATAATATAGTTAACTGTTGGCCAACATCAATACTGCTAGAAATGCATAATATAATTTGTGACATCTATAACCTTATCAATGTATCTAACAATAAAAGTAAGCTAATAGGTGACTTTGATAGACTGACCAAACTCCAGATCACATAGGTGTCCTGATTTCAATTTTAATGGTAATAAAATGATCACCAAAAATAAACCATTTAAACCTTCTGGGCCTGAGCCATGTTCGGATATTCATCTGTTTGCGTAGCAAATCTTTCATGCTTCCACACTGTGCATGCCCAGAAATGGACATTGAGCATAATTGCAGGCAATTTAAATCCCATTGAAAGTGACACTTTCAACTGCCAACATCTTGAGAAGTGAAACGAGGATGGAAGGGTCAGACTAACATAGACTATATGCAGTTTCAACATTAATGCCGGCGATTCAAGTCCTGTGCTTGTATTGAGTACACTTATTTTCAGTGATGACCTACATGGCATAATTTTTAAATTAAAAAGTACATTTATGCGTGTAGGCAGCTATTACGGAACAACTATATGCAACTCTGATATAATATATAAACACATTGTATGTACAGAACGCATTGAAATCATCTTTATTTATGTAAATCATTTTTAAAAAACAGAAAAAATTATATTTGAAAATAAATATTTATTCAGTTATTATACTATAAACAATTATTTTAATTTATTACCAAATACAAATTCTAAGCATTCTGATGTGAACATTTATTGCACTTATGCATGTGCTTATACTGCAGTCTGTTACGTGTGTTCACCTATGGCAAGTACTCTTTAAACAGAGCATAATTACACCCAGAGTCATATCAAAATGTATCTTGAGACACATTGGTGGAATTGCTCTCAAGTTGCATACTCTTTCCAAACTTACGTCCAAGTTCTGTTCGGACATGAACGAGGCCCTATATGTTCAAACCTTTAGCTTTGAGCATTAAACAATATATCAGCAATGACATGGTTAATAATAGAATCAATTATTTATTTTGCATATAATTGCAGTGTGTTTCCTCAAAGTATATATGTGGATCATGAAATGGGTGGGGTCTAATTACAGGATGCTGAGCAGTTTTGCAATTGTGCAGTAACAAGATTTCCATCACTCTTTTACCAAGACTTGAGCTCACTTAGTTGTTATTTTATTTTTTGTGCCCATTTAGCACAAGACCTCTGCTACCAGGGTCAATATGAGGCTGCGGCATGTGCTTGCCGGTTGTAGATTGCCTACATCAAAAAGAAATATCCGCAATGCATTTTCCCCCACTGTGCTTTCTGCAATTGATATAGGTCTCAACTGAGTTCAGCCCCTTCTCAATCAACCAGAGGGAAAAAAGTTTAATAAGTCTGACAGAAGACTGGCAAGTCTAACCATTGTGCCTTCCAATTGGGCCGTCTGCCCTTTGTTTTGGTCTAAACCAAACCACAATTTGCAAGATGTTATGTGCAGTTTTTGACCATAATTCTTTGAAATGTACAACCACCAGGGAGGCTGTAAAATATATATCATTGTAACATTTATTTATGGATATAGAAAATAAATCATTTTATTCTGCCTGTTTGATAATACTCTCTCGGACATTTTGGGTCAATATTTGAGATCTAACCAATAGAGAGAGATATGCTAATGAAGCAATTTCTTGTAATGAACTGTGACCATCCCACCGCCCACCCCCATCTAACACACAGAGAAATAATTAGAAATATATTCTTTCAGTAATAAGCATGGGTAATTCTGATCATAAACTCCAGTCTCTCAATCTACAAAGCACAGAGCAACGACTTATTTAACAAAAATATCTCTATTTGGTTCTTAATCCGACGCCGTAAAAGTATTTGCAAACTTCAATACAAATCTTTTCTCAATTAAGTATGCTCTGAGTACCTTAGAGCTTCAATAAAAAAAATAATTATGTACTCATTGATTAAAGAGAGGGAATTTATTTCAAGTATATAGGCATTTCAAAGATTACCTAAAATTATATTCAGTCAATCCTGAATAATGTTATGTTTGCATAGATTTAAACATTTCACTTTGCCTGAGACACTCTAGCATTAAGAATGAAATTATTGTCAAGAATTTTAAAGATCCTTCTACACATACTTAATATTCTATATTGATGCATTTAAGTGCACAGGCTTTTTGCTGTTGAAAATTTGGGAACTTAGGGGATCATGCAGGGTCAACATAAGTGTAAATTGCATCCTTACTTTGTATGCCAAGCCACATATATATTAAGATGCGTGTAACTTGGTATAGTGTGCAAAATGCATATAATCATCATTAGTATCAGAGGCGGAACTAGGGAGCATGGAAACAGGGAGGAGGGAACAGGGGCCCACAGCTTGCTAGCTCCCAATGCAGCGGGCCCCATTATCTTCATGGGCCCCGGTGCACTACACCTGCTGCACCAATGGTAGTTCTGATTAGCATGGATCTTACAACAGAGGAAAAAAGCCACTCGGAGGCATATCTGTGGCTCCATGCCCCTCAGCATAGTAAGGAGCATGAACACGTCTTTACTGCACTCCTACTATCTCCCTTATTCCTCCTCCCTAGAGAGCTGCAAGGGGGAGAAAGGTCTCAGAATGAAATGTACGTTTTTCTACTGCGCACTGGCAGAGAGCTCTTACTCTTGCGAATCAGCCGTACATCCAACTCTACATCACCCACTTAGTGTCTAAGGTTACAATAGATTCTAATTGTGTAAGCCTGCAACTTCTCAGATAAATGGTTGATAGTAATATTTTTACCTAAAAAATACAATTAATAA
The DNA here is from genome assembly GCA_036250195.1 of Mixophyes australis. Lineage (NCBI taxonomy): Eukaryota > Metazoa > Chordata > Amphibia > Anura > Limnodynastidae > Mixophyes > Mixophyes australis. Next base: position 87,906,746 of record JAVHZZ010000003.1, on the reverse strand, counting down.
TTGATCTTTGTACACTTCAAAAGCCATGGGTATTAAATATAAAACTACTTTTGTTTTCCTACCGTAATTTAAAAGTCAGTGAGAGCTAATATTGGTTTCATGCAAATAGATATTAAAGAATAATTGAAAGTTGGGATTTTGTTATATGTATTAAAAAAGGAAATACCATGATAAACATTGTATCAATGTTGCACCTATATAATCTACTCTCTGTGCAGCCGTGTGCCCAGGATAGATGCCTCAAATGAGTACTAAATATAGGCTACTTGCAGGTGAGGGCTGGAAAATTTTTGCCCGGGGGGCAAGACTCGATTTAGCAGCCTATTTTGATTGGAAAAAATACAGGTGACCCAGTGACCCAGCCCACTATGGGACCATCCCGGTGGGCAGATGCCCCCCTGCCCCCCAGACCAGCCTGCCCATGGCTACTTGTCATGCTTGCCGTGGGATTGACTGGGTTGTCATACTGAAAACTTACAACAGGAGGGATTGTAGGTAGCATAACATAGTACATATCATCATCATCATTTATTTATATAGCGCCAACATATTCCGTAGCGCTTTACACTAATGCTTGACTCAGGACTTCCTAAACACCCCGGTCAACTTTCTCCACTAATGTGAAGTTGGGAAAGACAATTTACTGTATTAGTACACAACAAGCCAGTGTGAGATGTAAGAGCTCACAGGAGTGAGGACGTCAGCCTATGAGACAGGAGAGCTGAACTCAGAAGTTCAGTTGGATTATTAGAATACAGCATGTACTAACTTCCTGCACATCTTCTGGGCAAATGGCTGAGGGGAAGGAGAAAAAGATTTGGTAAAATGTTTATCAATGTACTAACATACTATTTAGCAAAACACAAGTCACATCCTTACTCATGAATCAATTCTTTTCAGCAACCATTTTACACATCTAAGGCCAATGAGAAAAAGTGCAAGCATGAATTTTGTGACATGAATGCAAGCAACCAACATTAAGCACAAAATAACCCGTATAACTTATGAATATAATGGTTTTGGATATCTTAGAAACAAAGTATATGTTTGAGATATTTTATAACTTTCTGGTATTGAACAAAAAATGTAATCACCTGGCTAAGTGAGGATCACCAAGCATATTCAGAGCAATGGCCTCCTCACAGGTGTGTTGATTAAGCGAATAACATTCCAGCTTGGTCAGGGTCATGCAAAAAAATGTTAGACTGTGTAGTTAATTGGTTTGCCCATTTACACTCCCCATATATGAAAATTCTGATGTCTCGTAATACACAGACTTTGATATATTACCATACAATTCTGTATCTATCTGCCTTTGTGACAGAGCCACCCAGAGGTGTTAGAAAACAATACTGGGCATCAATTCTGAGGAAAGACAGATCATCCCTTCAATCCAGTCTTCAGCTTCTCTTCATTTCTTCATTACTACATCACCCATATACCCTCCCCCCCCACCTCCGAGAGTTGACCTCAATACACACTTTCCAATATTGCTATGCACCAATTATATCACCAGTAATCTGGCATAAGTCCCTGAATATAAGTGCATTACATCTATCCTCAGTAGCTGCAGAAACAGTTGCTACAGTCCTCGGTTACCTGTGTTGCCAGATCTCCTATGAGTCACATGATATTGTTATAGTTACACCTTTTAGTAGGGCTAGAAATGTGCATCACCCAGCACCATAACAAAATTTGTCGTTCTCTCCTCCCAGGCCCCCATCTGTGCTCTCAATAGAGCGAGGCAGAGACCTCTTCTGAGCATGTATGGCATAGCTACCATGTATCTACCATGATGGGACAGTCATTTACACTGACTTAAAAGGGGGACAAACTGAAAGAAAGGGGGACATGCTGACAGGACAGGCAGACCCACTTATTATGGTGTCAGATGGGTGCTTTTAAATGGGAATGTTATAGAGGATGGGGAAGATTCACACCTTGTCACATGGGCGTGACAATGCGCAGAAAATGGTACATGCAACTTCTTCAGTACTTAATCGCTCGTATGTGAAAGGGATAGAGAATTCCCCATTCACTCTAATGTGTCAACACACGATGATTTGAGTACTATAGCTAGAAAGGTTTTAGCATTTAAAATGCTCATTTGACACCACCCTAACACTACCCCCAACTTTCCAATGTGGTACAGGAAGCTACAGATAATAATTTACATTTGGATAGTGTGTTAAAGGCTCCTTGGCCCAGAAGACGCTTTGCGTTTCATTTGCTGAGCATGGTTAGCCTATTGGCTGCAGCAGCCCTTCAGATGCCCATACCAGCCCAACTAAGGACCAGAGAACTCATTCCTGGCTCACCGCCATGACAACAAAAGATAGGGTAAGGTATTATTTACCTACTTTAATCTGTTATAATTCTTCATCCAAAAAAATGTGGAAGTATTCATGCATTCATTTTAGGGGGAAAAAGCACTAACCTTGCAGAACTTGGATATCTTTGGAGGGGAAGGATCATAACAATTGGTGGTTATTTTAAACATTTTACTAGCCGTTTATATTCAATATTTTTAATGTTAGTAAAATTCAGGTAAATAGTGAACTATTATTTATATTGTCACCCCACCCACTGCCACTGTTACTTGCATTTTATAACATTACAATTGCATTCCCCTTTTTACTTCTGCGCATGCCCACAAAGCACTAGTTATGTTTGTGGTCATATGTAGACTGAGTCGCTTCTTGCGCTTACGGACACTTGTGGCTCCTTACGATTAATGAGGAGGAATGAAAGAAGGATGGGGTTTATAAGGGCATGTAGGAGCGAATATAACTTAGTTACATTGAAACCTAGACGCACATGCACATTTCCGTAGATAGCAAGCTTACTGGTGCTTGATCAGTGGTGTTATGTAAGTTACTGGTGCTCAACATACCCGTTTAATATTTGTCTTTTTTGGGATGAATTACTGACTGCATTTTATATTAAAATTGCATCCAACTCTACATGAGGACCAATGCAATCTATTTTTTGTGTTCACATCAGGTAAAAGCATTGGGGAATCCTACAGTGAACTCCTCAACTCTAGAAAAAATACTAGTAGGAAACGCATGTCGAATACAAACACAAGTGGGGATGTTTTCCTAACTGAAAGAATAACTATCATACTTTCAGGACTGAAAGACTACCTTCAAAATCATGCTAAATAAAGAACAGATTGCATTTGAAAAAGCAATGATGGCTACTACTACTACTACTAATAAAAATAATAATAATATGGGTTAATGCAATTCCTACTGTAAATTATATAGATATTAGAAGTTACCAAGCAGTTTTAAGACCATATAAAAGCACAAGACACTAGACCGGGTGTTTTAACACAAACCGTCCTAGACAACTTCTAATTTCCATATTCATTTTCAGCAGGAGGCTCATTATTCATAAGTTTTTCTAATGAACACTGAAGTAATGATATCAGAACTTATCAATTATATGTACTGATATTAGGGATGTGCACCGGCGACTTTTGAGGTCTCGTGTTTTGTGTTTTGGATCCGGATTTTCATTATTTTTGGGGTTCGGATTTGTCTCGCAAAACACTTGACGAAAGGTCTCGGTTCGGATTTAAGGTTTTGGATTCGGATTTTTTTTGGAAAAAACATAAAAAGTTTAAAAATCAAGTTTTTGGGCTTATTTTCACTCCTACGCTATTAGTAACCTCAATAACATTCAATAACAAGCATTTCCACTAATTTACAGTGTATTCTGAACACCTCACAATATAGTTATTAGTCCAAAACGTTGCAACGAGGTATCTTTCTGGACTGCGTAGAGGAGTGGGTCACCACAATATATATAATAAGAAAACCATCAACTTGTATGATTCGCACCAATAAATGTATCTGGACTGCGTAGAGGAGTGGGTCACCACAATATATATAATAAGAAAACCATCAACTTGTATGATTCGCACCAATAAATGTACCTGGACTGCGTAGAGGAGTGGGTCACCACAATATATATTAAAAACCCTGAACTTGTATGATTCGCACCAATAAATGTACCTGGACTGCGTAGAGGAGTGGGTCACCACAATATATATTAAAAACCCTGAACTTTTATGATTCGCACCAATAAATGTATCTGGACTGCGTAGAGGAGTGGGTCACCACAATATATATAATAAGAAAACCATCAACTTGTATGATTCGCACCAATAAATGTACCTGGACTGCGTAGAGGAGTGGGTCACCACAATATATATTAAAAACCCTGAACTTGTATGATTCGCACCAATAAATGTACCTGGACTGCGTAGAGGAGTGGGTCACCACAATATATATTAAAAACCCTGAACTTGTATGATTCGCACCAATAAATGTACCTGGACTGCGTAGAGGAGTGGGTCACCACAATATATATTAAAAACCCTGAACTTTTATGATTCGCACCAATAAATGTATCTGGACTGCGTAGAGGAGTGGGTCACCACAATATATATAATAAGAAAACCATCAACTTGTATGATTCGCACCAGAAAATGTACCTGGACTGCGTAGAGGAGTGGGTCACCACAATATATATTAAAAACCCTGAACTTTTATGATTCGCACCAATAAATGTATCTGGACTGCGTAGAGGAGTGTGTCACCACAATATATATAATAAGAAAACCATCAACTTGTATGATTCGCACCAATAAATGTACCTGGACTGCGTAGAGGAGTGGGTCACCACAATATATATTAAAAACCCTGAACTTGTATGATTCGCACCAATAAATGTACCTGGACTGCGTAGAGGAGTGGGTCACCACAATATATATTAAAAACCCTGAACTTTTATGATTCGCACCAATAAATGTATCTGGACTGCGTAGAGGAGTGGGTCACCACAATATATATTAAAAACCCTGAACTTGTATGATTCGCACCAATAAATGTATCTGGACTGCGTAGAGGAGTGGGTCACCACAATATATATAATAAGAAAACCATCAACTTGTATGATTCGCACCAATAAATGTACCTGGACTGCGTAGAGGAGTGGGTCACCACAATATATATTAAAAACCCTGAACTTGTATGATTCGCACCAATAAATGTACCTGGACTGCGTAGAGGAGTGGGTCACCACAATATATATTAAAAACCCTGAACTTGTATGATTCGCACCAATAAATGTATCTGGACTGCGTAGAGGAGTGGGTCACCACAATATATATAATAAGAAAACCATCAACTTGTATGATTCGCACCAATAAATGTACCTGGACTGCGTAGAGGAGTGGGTCACCACAATATATATTAAAAACCCTGAACTTGTATGATTCGCACCAATAAATGTACCTGGACTGCGTAGAGGAGTGGGTCACCACAATATATATTAAAAACCCTGAAATTGTATGATTCGCACCAATAAATGTACCTGGACTGCGTAGAGGAGTGGGTCACCACAATATATATTAAAAACCCTGAACTTGTATGATTCGCACCAATAAATGTACCTGGATTGCGTAGAGGAGTGGGTCACCACAATATATATTAAAAACCCTGAAATTGTATGATTCGCACCAATAAATGTACCTGGACTGCGTAGAGGAGTGGGTCACCACAATATATATTAAAAACCCTGAACTTGTATGATTCGCACCAATAAATGTACCTGGACTGCGTAGAGTAGTGGGCACTGGGCACCACAATAAAAAATATATAGAAAACCTTCAACAGGTCAGAATTACACCCAAAAATAGTATCTGGAATGCATAGAGTAGTGGGCACTGGGCACCACAATAAAATATATAAAAAAAACCTTCAACAGGTCTGCATTACACTGCACATACGGCTGCTCCTCCATCCTCTCCATCATATACATGTTGGAGTTTTAGCGTGTGACAACCTCTTGTTTTTGATAATGTCAGTGCATTTTGAATATTTTTCAATTTGCCCCACACCACTGAATGTACTTTATCTATGATACGCATCTATCTATCTTGACTGCGTAGTGTGGTGGCCCCGGTACACAATTTGGTACCGAGGCCACAATATAATTAAAAAACCCTTCACGGGTCAGAATTCCACCAAAAAAGGGTATGGACTGCGTAGTGTGGTGACCCCGGTACACAATTTGGTACCGAGGCCACAATATAATTAAAAAACCCTCCACGGGTCAGAATTCCACCAAAAAAGGGTATGGACTGCGTAGTGTGGTGGCCCCGGTACACAATTTGGTACCGAGGCCACAATATAATTAAAAAACCCTCCACGGGTCAGAATTCCACCAAAAAAGGGTATGGACTGCGTAGTGTGGTGGCCCCGGTACACAATTTGGTACCGAGGCCACAAAATAATTAAAAAATTGGGCATCAACTGTCACCGTTGTTTAATATCTGATACACCTAAATATGGACTGCACAGTGGAGTGGCCTCGGTAGTAAATTTGGTGCCGGGGCCACAATACCTCCTCCAACTTCCAAGTGTAGTGTTTATAAAGACAGACAGCGTCGAAGTGTTATTAGTTGACTTTCTTAACCCTAAAATTGTACCTGTTGCAAATATTCGTGCAATGGACAGTTACTTTTTTATTGAAAGACTCAAGCTTTCAAGTGTAGTGTTTATAAAATATAAACAACAATAGAGTAGTTTTAGAGCACGTCAATACCTCTTGTTTTAAATTATGACAGGGCATTTTACTTTTGGTTTAATTTCTTGAATTTGTTTAAATTTGGTTTTACTTTTTGAACATGGCAAACGACTGTTGATTGGTCATATAATGCAAAAAAAAAAGTTCCAAGATGGAATTGTCCTTGGGCCCTCACACCCACCCTTATGTTGTTGAAATAGGACATGCACACTTTAACAAACCAATCATTTCAGCGACAGGGCCTACCAAACAACTTTGGCTGAAATGATTGGTTTGTTTGGGCCCCCACACCAAAAAAGCTATTCATCTCTCCCTGTACAGACTAAACAGGCTCTACTGAGGCAAGATGTCGTCCTCATCCTCAACCTCTGATTCCTCTCCCCCTACAGTGTGTACTTCCTCCTCATCACACATTATCAATTCGTCCCCGCTGGACTCCACAACCACAGGTCCCTCTGTAGTATCTGGAGGGCAGTGCTGTACTTCATTGAGGAATTGATTATTCATTTTTATAAACATCATTTTTTCAACGTTGTGAGGAAGCAACCTCCTTCGCCGCTCACTGACCAGGTTCCCCGCTGCACTAAAAACTCTTTCCGAGTACACACTGGAGGGGGGACAACTCAGGTAAAATAGAGCCAGTTTGTACAGGGGCTTCCAAACTGCCTTTTTTTCCTGCCAGTAACAATATGGACTGTCTGACATGTCTACTTGGATGGTGTCAGCAAAGTAATCATCCACAATTTTTTCTATTGTGACAGCATCCAATGCAGCGAGAGTAGACATGTCTGCAATGGTTGGCAGGTCCTTCAGTCCGGACCAGATGTTATCAGCATCCCCGCCAGTGCCTCTTTTGGGAAAACTGAGCTTTTTCCTCGCAGCCATAGATGTGGAAGAAAATGAGGGTGGAGCTGTTGGCATGTCACGGTCCTCTTCAGAGGACAATCTCCTGACCAGCAGGTCTTTGCACCGCTGTAGACTTGTGTCCGCCGGAAACAGAGACACAACATACGCTTTAAACCGAGGATCGAGCACGGTGGCCAGAATGTATTCCTCTGACTTTAAAAGAGTGACCACCCTCGGATCCTGGCAAAGCGTACGAAGGGCTACATCCACAAGAGCTACATGCTTGGTGTAATCGCAATGGCTTACCAGCTCCTCCCTCACTTTCTCCAGCTGCTTCTGCAACAGCCTGATCAGGGGAATGACCTGACTCAAGCTGGCAGTGTCGGAACTGACTTCTCGTGTGGCAAGTTCAAATGGCTGAAGAACCTTGCACAACACGGAAATCAGTCTCCACTGCGCTTGACTGAGGCGCATCCCCACTCCTTTGCCTATGTCGTAGGTGGCTGTGTAGGCCTGAATGGCCTTTTGCTGCTCCTCCATCCTCTGAAGCATATAGAGGGTGGAGTTCCAGCGCTTCACAACCTCTTGTTTGAGGTGATGGCAGGGCAGGTTCATGCTTTTTTGATGTGCCTCTAGTCTGCGGTAGGCACTGGCTGAATGCCGAAAGTGTCCAGCAATTTTGCGCGCCACCGCAAGCATCTCCTGCACACCCCTGTCACTCTTGAGGTAATGCTGCACCACTAAATTAATGGTGTGGGCAAAACATGGGACGTGCTGGAAATTGCCCATATTTAATGCCCGCACAGTGTTACTGGCATTGTCTGACACCACAAATCCCCATGAGAGTCTAAGTGGGGTAAGCCACTGGGAGATAATTTCCCTCATTTCTCTAATATGTTGTCAGCGTTGTGCCTCTTATTAAAGCCTGTAATACACAATGTTGCCTGCCTTTGCACGAGCAGCCATTTTGTAGTTGCTGCTACTGATGCAGCTGTTGCTGTTGCTGCGGAAGAGGATGCATCTACCCAGTGGGCTGTCACAGTCATATAGTCCTTCATTTGCCCAGAACCACTTGTCCACATGTCCGTGGTTAAGTGGACAGTGGGTACAACCGCATTTTTTAGAGCACTGAGGACACTTGATCGTACTTCTCTGTACATTTTTGGTATCGCCTGCCTAGTGAAGTGGAATCTCGACGGGATTTGGTACCGGGGACACAATACCTCCATCAACCCTCTAAATCCCACTCCACTGATGGCGGACACCGGGCGCACGTCTAACACCAACATTGCAGTTACAGCCGCAGTTATACGCTTTGCAATAGGGTGACTACTATCGTATTTTGTGGTCATGGCAAACGACTGTTGGACGGTCAATTGTTTTGTGAAAGACTTAGCGGTCTTACGACTTCCCCTCTGGGAAGATGACCGACTAACAGCAGCAACAGCAGCAGTGGCAGTAGTAGGCGTACCGCTGCAGGATTCCTCGGATGAATCCCGTATTGAGGAGGACTCAGTCTGGCTGCTGACTTGGGCTGCAGGACTGAATCTGATGGAGATTGTGGAGGAAGTTGACGAGGAGGGTGTTGCTGGTGTGTATCCAACTGGACCACGGGATTTAGGTGTCCCTGTAGCGATGAGGGTCCTAGCCCCAGTTCCTGAACTAACCACTGAACTATGAAGGTTATTCAGGTGACGTATAAGGGAGGATGTTCCTAGGTGGGCAAGATCCTTACCCCTGCTTATTTGAGCTTTACATAAGCTACATATGGCCATACATTGGTTGTCTGGATTTGGATAAAAATAACTCCAGACCGAAGAGGTGCATTTTTTGGTCTTCTGACCAGGCATGACAATGGGCTTTTTCATCCCATGGACATCAGCTGTTTCCCCCCCTGGTGCCTCATTTACAATAACCACATCACCATTCTCATCATCAAGTTCCTCCACAGCGCCAGCTACATCATCAATAGGCTCCTCCCGAGCCACCTCTTCCCGTACAGTGATGGGAAGGTCAGGCTTGACAACCACCAACACCCTTGGACTCGCCTTGAGGATTTGTGATAATTTCTCTTTAGAAGGCAGAGTTGTTTGCTGTTTTGTTGCTGACAGCATAACTCTCTTCAATTTTTTGGAGGGGGGGGGGAGGAGGAGGAGGGATAAGATCCGTGGGTGAAGCTGAACCACTAGTCATGAACACGGGCCAGGGCCTAAGCCGTTTCTTGCCACTCCGTGTCGTAAATGGCATATTGGCAACTTTACGTTTCTCCTCAGATGATTTTAAGTTTCTCTTTTTGCTACTTTTTCTTAACTTGGGCTTTTTGGATTTTACATGCCCGGTACTACGAGATTGGGCATCGGGCTTGGAAGACGACGTTGATGGCATTTCATCGTCTATGTCATGACTAGTGGCAGCAGCTTCAGCATTAGGAGGAAGTGGGTCTTGATCTTTCCCTACTTTATCCTCCAAATTTTTGGTCTCCATTATATGTAGCACAAGATACTGCAGAATGTGTGAACTAGGTAATATTGCAGTACCAATGGACTTATACTGCTGGATTGGTTTTGCAAATTTGGTTATAATTATATATATTTTTTTTAATTTTAAATTTTTTATTTTTTTTTACTTTTTTTTTATTTTTTAAAAACTTGGGAATAATGGGGAAATAACTATGCCCTTAGAAGCACAGAGCACAGGACACAGCACCACTGGACTGAACAGGACACGGCACAGGACCCAGCAGCACTACGGAACTCAGCAGGACAGAGCACAGGACACAGCACCACTGGACTGATACTGCAGAATGTGTGAACTTTGTAATATTGCAGTACCACTGGACTTTTACTGCTGAATGTGTGAACTTGGTAATATTGCAGTACCAATGGGCTTATACTGCAGGATTGGTTGTGCAAATTTTGTGGTAATTAAAAAAAATTAAATTAGTTTTTGGTATTTTTTTAAATAACTTTTTTTTATTTTTTTAAACACAGGGGAATATTGGGGAAATAACTATGCCCTTAGAAGCACAGAGCACAGGACACAGCACCACTGGACTGAACAGGACACAGCACAGGACCCAGCAGCACTACTGAACTCAGCAGGACAGAGCACAGGACACAGCACCACTGGACTGATACTGCAGAATGTGTGAACTTTGTAATATTGCAGTACCACTGGACTTTTACTGCTGAATGTGTGAACTTGGTAATATTGCAGTACCAATGGGCTTATACTGCAGGATTGGTTGTGCAAATTTTGTGGTAATTAAAAAAAATTAAATTAGTTTTTGGTATTTTTTTAAATAACTTTTTTTTATTTTTTTAAACACAGGGGAATATTGGGGAAATAACTATGCCCTTAGAAGCACAGAGCACAGGACACAGCACCACTGGACTGAACAGGACACAGCACAGGACCCAGCAGCACCACTGACCTCAGAAGGACAGAGCACAGCACACAGCACCACTGGGCTGATACTGCAGAACACAGCACAACACAGCACAGAACTAAACAGCACAGCACAGAACTAAACAGCACAGCAAGAGATCTACCAGGACAGAGGACCACCTAACACACCCTCCCTCTACTCTGATCAATGCCCGAGTGAAGATGGCGGCGACTAGCGGGGAATTTATAGGATCCGAGTATCGCGAGATCCGACAACGGGATTATGAGTCAGAGCCTCAGTTTCAGATTTGAATTTGGCGCCAATACCCGGATCTGTCTCGGATCCGACTCGGATCGGCAACGTTCGGGTGGGCTCGGATTTCAGAAATCCGAGTGCGCTCATCTCTAACTGATATCAGAACAAAGTTTTTTACAGCTATTATTTACAGTTACAGTTTTATACAGATATTATTTACAGGCGTTTAACCATATATTAAACCACTTGTGTAATATGAACCAACCAAAACAATTATTATTATTATTATTATTATTATTATTATTATTATCCATTGATAATGAATTTCTGGCTTTATCTGCACCTATATAAGTAAGCGTTTTCATAGCATAAAATCAAATCAGAGAAAAAATAGGATCGGTCATACATGATAAGTTACATACAAATTTGCAAGAGAGAAAACTGTTGTTTAGGAAAAAATGTGGGCATCATTGTTCTAAGGTCTTCTGTGTATTTTGTCAGACAGGATATGCAAAGGCACAACCTGGAAGTGTCTGGAAGGAACGAACAACTTTAAATATTATGGTTAAATAGCTTGCTGCTGCCAAACCATAGGAATTATCAGATATTATTTAGACTTTATTGTTAATATATAATCCCAGCATTGTTAAACTTATCTTTCAGCATATGTTTAAATGAAAACTAAAGTATTTTTTTGTTAAATATAACTATTTTAACAATTTCTCCACTTAACCCACAGGTCACAAACCCCCATGAATGTGCACTTAGTATGTTGTTATATGTGTAAATAACATTTACACTGAGCCTAAATGTAATGTTTTCCTGCTGCTATTGACCCTGTTGCCGATTTCCTTGAATAGCGGGATCCAGACCACAAAAACATATATAGAATTACTCTCTAAGATGAGATGGAGAACTTAGTGAGCCAAAGGAAATCTGGAGATCTTTGAAGATTGTTACATAGGAGGTACAGCTATCAGATAATGATACTTTTGTAAAATGCAGCATTTGATTTAATTGCAAACTATTATATTTTGACAGTTATTAGACCTTCCTATCTTATTTGCTTTGGATGATTTATAAAATATTTACATATTTAAAAGTGCTTAGTGGGCCAAATTATGGATTCCACAGACAATTCTTGTTACAGATTGCAATTTTGCAATGATTGTATTATACGTTTCATAAATATCAGAGTACATAATCATTTAAAAATAGTTTGATAGGAATGTGTTTGCACTTTCTAATGCCATATGATGTTTTAAAATAGAATCGTTAAAAGCTCATCGTTATGAGAACTCCGCTCTATAAGATTGCACCTATTTTTTGGGCCAACTCCACATTACAGTTCAGTTCTAAGAATTTTTCCAAACACTTTCCCCAAAAATGTACTATATACATTATATATAATGTAGAATATTATTTTATTCTTTCTGGTCCCATTGTCTATGGGTTCAAAGTTAGTTAATTAAAATTCTGGGTGGTGACATTGAAATGAACAACATGAATTTCACTTGGAAATCTCTGTACATCCATCACTGAGACTCATTACAACATAATTAAAATGGGTAAATTTATTTGCCGGTAAATTACTTTATCATCAATGTAAGAACTTTATATTTTCAAGAAGTTGTAGAATCAATGAGTAAAAGGTAATCACAAACTGTGTATGTGTTCAGTAAGCATTTTTATGTCTACATTCTGTTATCTGTGCACTTTCCCAGTGATTATTTACATATTTTTTTATGTTTTTATTTCAACTTTGAACAATACACAAGAGAAATACATATAACCATGTTCAATATATAAATGTATAGTCTATATGTGAATCAAAGTCCCTAAATATATTTCCAGACATTGGAAAGGGTTTAAAATTGGTGTAAAGTTTTACAGACTTTGCTAATTTGGAACATTTTCAATATATTTGCTACAAAGCCAGTTTTATAATTATATGTAAACATTAAATATATGATAAACATATCACCAAATTTTTTGAGCTATTGTGTTGCAATTGTTTAACAACATGTGACATCAACAATAATGGTAATAGCAATGCACAATGGTTATTTTAAAAGCGAAATTTGTACTGATCCTGGTTTACAAATTTTTCTGCATGATTTTTCATTTAATAATAAGTAATTCTCTCTACAGTAAACACTTGATGTCCTATACACAGATCATAGAACAAAGTACCAAACTGGTTTAATACATGTGTTCATCTCATCAACAACTGAATTTTGGATTAACCATAAAACTATGTGCATTATTTAATAAAAATAAATAAGCACCCAAACATATGAAACAGTTGCAAAAAATATTCTACTCTATTTAAACAAAAGACGTTCTTAGGAAAGAAACTTTCATATAATACTTAACTTTCATGAGATATCTGTGCTACATTAAAATATGTGTGCTGTATAATATTTACACTCTAGACAATGTAAAGAAAAACATGTAGCTGCAAATTTAAAATAATAAGCTTTTTGCAATTTAGCACATCTCACATTGTAAGGTGAATATATGGTAAAATATATGATTGCAAGCAGTGGTTGATGTTGTGGTGGTATGGAAGATCTAAGTGAATGGAATTTGATAGTCTTACAATGAAGGCAATAGGAGAAGTGGCAGTATGGCATACTACCATATACGAGCCCACTTTGACCACTAATTGCTGGGTATAAATTGTGTATTACCAAGTCTAATTATAATTAACTACACAAGTCTCTAAAGGGGATTTACTAAAGGTTTATTTTTGACCCAGCTTGCATTAACTGTGTTCACGTCCAACTACTATACAGCTGATTTATTACATTTTCATCTAACCTGATTGGGCATTAAAAGTGAACACATGAACCACCAAACTGGTGTAAAATTTGTTCATATGTGTGAATGTACAAATATTTTAGAACTATACATATCTAGAGAACATGCAATTATTATAATGGATTGGTGTTGTACTGAGGATTAGAGAGGACTAAGATCACAAATCTAGAATCTAATCTATACTTGTTCTGGCTAGAAATATGTCCGGAATGTGGTACAGAGAAGACGCAGAATACCAAAATGTATTTCTCCAAAATTCAAAATAAACAGATATATAAGTTGAAAAACTATTTTCTAGATATTAATGCTAACCAGCCAAAATTAGAAACCACTTAACAACTTGTTTTATTATTTTTATTATTATTATTATTATTATTATTATTATTATTATCAGCCTTGCTTTTAAAGCACAAACTTATATATTAAATCTGTATACTGCTATTCACTGAAGGGAAATATTTCTGAACACACATGATATTATTGACATTACTACACCAAGCTCCTTTTCTTGTCACTCTGTGTGAAAGACTGGTTAGCTTTGTTAAGAAACAAATTAACATGGCCAGATCATAACTCACAATTATTATACATACCTTCAGAACCTGATTGCTTAGTCACATCCACCACTTTCTGCAAACCATGTGTTTATGTTTTACTACCCAGAATACAAAATAAACTGCTGGCAATACATAACAATACAAGAAGCCATTTCGCTCATCTCAAATCTCCATTGTTTAACTTAAAACAACAAATTTTGATTGAGAAAATAACAACATTTTAACATTTGAAAACCCATATATATGTATACATGTATTATACTATAAAGGCTTTTTAAGAAAAAATAAAGTAATTTATTATTATTATTATTATTAATAAGAATTTTTGATAAAAATGGTAATAATAATAATAATAAGAAGAAGAAGAAGAAGAAAACAAAGAGGAAGAAGAAGAATACACATTGTTATTGTTATTACTATTATTAATATTATTATTATTATTATTATTATTATTATTATTAATTGTTGTTTTTATTATATTATAAAATCCTAATAACCACAGTATCATAATAAGAATTGTATTTCAAAAAACCTTTCTAGCAAAATGTATAAATATATAATTTATTATTATTATTATTATTATTATTATTATTATTATTACTACAACTATTATTATTATTATTATTATTATTATTATTAGATTTTGAGTTTTGTCATTTAGTATTTTCGGAAACTGAAATGTGTCTTATAATAGAAATTAAACATTTCTGTCCAGTTTGTTACTATAGAAAATCAGTTATTTGAATGGGCTGTATTAACTCGTAATAAAGGAATATGTTAACAATATTTAGTTAGTGTCTCTCAAGCAAAATGCTTACAATTCTGTGTTTATAGAAAGCAAAAGTTTCCATTTTTCATGGTTAAAATAAGCTGTCAGTGACTGGCAATCTTCTGGCTAAAGTATGTGTGAGACTGCACTTGTTCCACATCATGATACTTACAACCCTTCACAAAGACAGCTGTGAACAAAAAGAGCCAGTGTTAAACAGGATAATTCTTGCATTCACCCTTATTTCTATTTTCTACTTCCTATGCTTTTTTTGTCAGTGACAAGTTTTTTTCTCTTGATTTCTTTTCTTCCCCCTTCTGTTTTACAACCATGCTTTGTTACCTACAAAAAAATGTCTGGAGTTTCTTGTCTAGTAAAGAGGAACCAGTAAAAGGGGAGTACGGCTGCAATGCTGAGCATGCATGCAGAACATCCCAATCTGTTTATGTGCATTGAGTTGGTGAGGGGGCAGCAGGGAACATGCAGCTAGTCTTATTTGGATAATAGGAGGTTGGACAGCTGGGATCCCGCAACAAAAGATTCACTCTTCTGTCAGTTCTGTTTACTTAGTGTTGTTTCTGACCCCTGTGTAAGACTTGCTTCTAATACATATGCTTATCAAACCATTTTAATTGGCTTTCTTTTTAATAGCTTAAACCAAATACTCTACTGCATATGTTACCAAACAAATAATTGACTTTACTGACATACCCACAATCATTTTCTATTTATTACTAACATTAGAAGTAGCAGTAGAATATTTGCAGATGCTCATATTTCTAACACATACAAATTAATAATTGCAAGACCTTTTCTGAATTAATATAGAAAGAGTGACTAAAAATTAGTGACTAAAGCACAGCCAGGGAAAATATATTTGAACAGATTTTGGCAACTGGGGAAGAAAGAATTGGCAAATTAGGCCACATTGGAAGTCAATATAGATGAATGTATACAGATTACTTTACAAAAAACATGACAAACATGATTCTCTTCTCTCCTTAATTCTTTTTTATTATAAACTTAGCAGAAAAATATTACCATAAGATATATTAGGTTCTCTGCAACCCATATACTTTCTTTCCACACCTATCAGTGAGCTTGCAATCTTAGGGCAATTTAACTAACTAAACAGGTATGAAAATGCCTCATAGCATATATTGGCCAAATTCACATAAATGCTGTTAGGTCTTAAAATGTCTATTTTATAGTCCAATTCACATAAACCGCTAACACCATTCGAAAATTTAGGTTTAGCATCTAAAAATGTAATATAAAAAATATTAGCATTAATGTCAAAATACTTGTCTTTCTAATACTGTATTTAGACATTTGGAAATTTAAACTATAGCCAACCAGTCAGTCCCAGATTTAAGATCATGTATGTATTTTTAACAATAGAGGTTTAGTAGTTGTTGTTTTTTTTTTTAAATAGGCTTAAGATATCTTTATTATTTTATACAGGGAAATTGTAATTATATTTTTTTATCTAACTCCATGTTTGTTAATCTAGTCATTTATAATATGAATTCATTGATATATAATGTATCTTAGCTTCACAAAGTACGAGGAACAGCTATATATGTAATGTATGTAATAATTAAGGTTTATTAACTAATAAGCTCCATTCCCATTTTGTTCAGTACTTTCCTCAAGAAATGCTTGCCAATGGGTATATTTACTAAGCTGCTGGTTTGGAAAAGTGGAGATGTTGCCTATAGCAACCAATCAGATTCAAGTTATCATTTATTTAGTACAGTCTACAAAATGACAGCTAGAATCTGATTGGTTGCAACATCTCCACTTTTTCAAACCTGCAGTTTAGTAAATATACCCCCAAGCCTCGTTAGAGCATTTTGCTACAAGTATAGGGATTGTTAATCCCTATCCTCTACTAATGTGCTTCCCAAAGTGATGAGCAAAATGAAAACTTACGAAAATCTTATTTGTGCATATTTGCCTGTTTTGTTCCATTTTCCTTTATATAATCACTTAAAGAGCCTTGTGTGCTTAGCATAAAAATAATATACCGTATACATGCAGCTAAATCCCCTGATGACTATTTTGCTTGAAAATACCTCCACATAAAGGCCTACAAACATAGGTGAAGGAGCTCTTTAGGTAAGATTAGTCATAATAAATAAGTTAGTGAAAAGAAAATGCAGAGTTGTGATTTAAGAGAAATTCAGTGTTTCAGGGTTAACAAATTTACAACAAGAAACGCTGTTGCATTTTGCCTGTATTTATGTAGGAACAACATTTTAATGATATATTTTAAAGTCCATGCACCAAGGAAACAATTACTGCAGACACAAGCTAAGGACATGTGATTATTAAAATAAATGAACCCTTAGTTTGTTAAGTCCTACTGTACTTTATTAATGTATGTCCTTAAAATGATATACAATGGAACGCACATGTATCACTTTCTAAACTAATAATCAGAGCATGACTAATATCATAGATTTGGCTTAGGCAACCTGTAACTTCGCAGTAGTAGTGTAACTAAAAGTTCCAGCATGCACTGCCATCCTGCCTCTGATATAAAGTGAAAAAATGAATGCCCTAGATCATAGCTACATCACATCAGCAATTTGTAGAGCTTTACTATCTCTTGCTGTCTCAATCTCTGATAACCATCAATTAGACCTTACTAAACAGCTGAATCTCAAGGTAATGCATGCTGTGTGTAAGTCAGGTCCATAGACACAGAACCCTGATGATTGGAACAAAGTCCGCAAAATCAAATCTAGGTGCTATTTAGCATAATTATAGACTTTAATGTATTTCCATAAGATGTTTGACCTTCATGCTTTACTTGAAACTCGCAAATTAGAAACAAAATCTGTTTTTTTCTCTCCAGTCTTAAAGGGCCAGGGACACTTAATAATCAGTGGCTAAGTTATGTGAAGCAGCTATCAAAGAATTTAATGGAGAACTTAATCGAAATGAAAAATAATTTGTCCTATATGAAGAAATTTACCTATGTAGACTCGCTGTAAGAAAGCCTATTAAATTAAACACGAAAGAACCTCATTAGAACCTTTTTTTTTTTTTTTTTTTAAATATACATATAGCAATACAACCCTTTTTATATTGGATTAACTTGTGTTTTAGGTTTACGATAACAATCAATCAGTATGGTAGCAGCAGTAGATATTGGTTAGGTAGCAGCAGATCACATGAAAAAAATAAGTATTTTCTTGTTTACACAAACCATTACAATCATTATATTTAAAACAATGAAATTCCCATTGCTCCAGATTCAACACTGAAATAATTTTTTAAAAAGTTCACAGATCTTAAATAGTATTTAAAAATTTGTCACATTTATGGACATTATTATTAAACTGGGATAAAGATCTATATTATACTATACGCAGGGCTTAACTTGTGCTGGAACGCACAGGAACCAGTTCTAGCATTTCTTTCGGCCAAATCATTTTTACTGCTTAAAGGACATTTTTATTGCCCTCCCGGAATATGCCATACGTTCTGGGGATACACTTATTTTTATCTTACTTTCCCTTCTTTTTTTATCTTCAAATTAATTAATTATTAAGTATGAACAAATATGTTAAATGGAAATTATGGCTGAAATATAAGCTGTTTTATAAGAAAAATGCCAATGTTCACAAACAAATAGGTAAGAGATTTTAAACTTTTTACAAACGTTTTCAAAAAATTTAAACAAGCCAGATTTAGACACTGTACACACATCCGATTTTATTTCAGTTCCTTCTGTTTACAGAGGAATGAAGGGGAGACTAGTTCTCACATAAGGCCTGATGCTGAGTTAGGAGCACAGCAGAAAAAAATAAGAGTACATTTGCTCCTGGACAAATCATGCTACAATACAAGTGCTGCAAATGAATTTTGGGTTTTTTTTGCATGCAAGGGTAATACTGGCTTCTTTTTCATGTAGCATACAAATACTTTATAGCTTTATTTTTACACTGAAATTGAAAGCTTATCTAGGACATGTCCTATACCATCCTTAAGTCTGTCCCCACATTTTAAATTTACCTCCCCCTTCAATGAAACATGGTTTTGCCAAGGTGCAAATTTGCTCTTTTTTTATTTTGCTCCTAACTCAGCATCATGCCCTATGTGAGTACCCATCACCCCCTCCCCTCTCAGAAAGCAGAACACAGGTGATCCAAAATAAAAATGGCCTTGGTTAAACAGCGCAAGGAAAGGCTATTGGAACAAGAAGCCATTTGTTACCAATGCAAAATACAATTCTCTGCTGAAAGATGTTTCTCAAATGATAATAGCGCTAATAGAACAAATACCAAAAAAAGCTGCACTCTGGCCACCATTATTGATCAACAATAGCTTTATTTATATTGCAAATTACAATACAAACCACAATAAACCCATTTTGGAGTTCATCATACAAATGTTGATATTGTAAGACCCTAAATATATCAGTGTATTCCTAAAAACAATGATCCAGTCAATGCCTCCTTAAGTCATACTTAAAAATCAGTATTAATGCTCCAAAGCTTCTTATTAATATTTTACCCAATAAAAACACTTACAAAAGTACAATGATACTTACTACCCATTAAGGTTTGCATATCAATACTTTATGCTTGTTTAAATTATGTGAGGGAACTGTACATCCCAATGTAATCAATATCCAATATCTAATATATTATTTACATGATACATCAAAACATTTGTGTTTTTAACTCATTGGTGAAATTATACTTATATGGCCCTAATGTTTGATCATTATCTTATCAGTACCAGCATATCGTTTTCAATCTCATTGTACTTAATGAATATGCTTAAATTAAAGTACATATGCAACTTTTCTGAAGTAAAACACACTGAATATGTTACCCCAGGGCACTTCCCAAAGGATATATTTTCTTAACACTAGGTAAGATTTTCAAGATGAATATTTAAATTGTGGCCCTGATTATTTATTTTGGGTCAGACAAAATAGTTACCTCCTCTATACTTATATTATGTGTAATAGTCATATAAACATATTAGTCACATGTAACTCTGTCCTGATCATCAATGTTTTTTTTTTTAATATTAGCAAGGTGCCTTTGTAATTGTTTAGAATGAAAACAGCTACCTCATCTTAGCATAGCATTAACAAGATGCCTGGACACAAATATTGTTAAGGTGCTTTTGACTGGGTTCTCAGCACCTAGGGCTGATTTGTGACTAAAACATAGCTCTGGTTTACAAAGGACAAAAGTCTACATTCATAAATGCGCCCTAAAGAAAAGATGTGATGTCATAGAAATGCCTAGTGATGTCACAGAGGGCTCCATCATCAATAGGGTAGTTCATTGTCGATCTCTTGGCACTACCACTGCTCCAGTGCAAAGTGTGCAGCAGTGCTGTAAGGCTGACTGACAAATGTCTGGGAGACAAGGCCAACCCAATAAAATTCTCAGGCATACCAGCCCTGCTGGTATATACCGGAATTGCCAGATTGACAGTCCAGGGGGTAAATTTATCAAGCTGCGGGTTTGTAAAAGTGGAGATGTTGCCTATAGCAACCAATCAGATTCTAGCTGTCATTTTGTAAAATATACTAAAAAAAATAACTAGGGGCCTGATTCATTAAGGATCTTAAATGAAAAGGTATCTTATTTCAGTCTCCTGGACAAAACCATGTTACAATGCAAGGGGTGCAAACTAGTTTTCTGTTTTGCACATAAGTTAAATACTGTCTGTTTTTTCATGTAGCACACAAATATCAACTTTAAATTTCAGTGTACAAATAAGCTATCAAGTATTTGTGTGCTACATGAAAAAACAGTCAGTATTTAACTTATGTGCAAAACAGAAACTAGTTTGCACCCCTTGCATTGTAGCATGGTTTTGTCCAGGAGACTGAAATAAGATACCTTTTCATTTAAGATCCTTAATGAACCAGGCCCTAGAATCTGATTGGTATGGGCAACATCTCCACTTTTTCGAACCCGCAGCTTGATAAATTTACCCCCAGGCCTGTTAGCACCCCATTGTATTCAGTCTTCAACTCCTGTGTTGTCCGCAGTTTTAAATTGGGCGGAGATTGAACAAAATGTAACCAATCAGATCATCAGAATGTTGAGTGTGTGGGTTGTTTGTGAGGCAGTAACCTATTCAGTAGTATGTTAGTCAGGGCAAGACTGTAGTTAAATAGGGTGTTTGTAAGAAGGGGAATGGAAGCAACAGTCTACGTTTAGACATCTATCTTGTTTCACATCGAGGTCCTTTGTACAAATATAGTTTTTGCTATTATGTAGTATATTCTAATTAGCTCTGTGCTGTGAAGATTTGAATGCTCTAACTGGCCACAGGCTGGTCCTTGCCCTGCCTACTTCAACGTTTCTTACTTATGAACATTGTTGAAAAATGCAATAGACATTGACAAAAAACGAAAACACATTAAAAGCAGATACATTGACTATAGCATACAGCATACATGGAAATACTATATGGCAAAGACTACAATATAAAATTTATAGTTAATTACTTTATTTGTTACTTGCATTTCAAATCAATGTACTGATACAATATCAAGTACATGCTATATATTATATACTAATTTTGACTCACAAATTGACTCATTTATCCCTATTTACTATTGACTCTTCATGTATTATTCAGATTGTTCAGAGAAGATTTAAATAAACTATCTGTCAAATTTAGATAACATGATTGGATGCAAAGTTTTGCTTTAACTAGTACAGTGAGTATGTATGACACAATGGGGTGTAGTTAAAGCGGTTTGCAAGACCCAAGTGTTTAGTAGAGTCCTACAGTGGCTAGACTTTGGAGGGAACCATGTAGATGCCCTCTGACTGTGACAGTTGACTGCTATATGACAAAGACCAGGTTCAGTGAGAGAATCTCCAGAAGCTCCACCTAACCTTTTCTATTCTTGTTCTCCTCACCTCCCACTTCCCTGTTTGTGCTCCTCTTGTGTTTGATCTCCTCCTCTGACTCCTCTTGTGCCTGCTCTCTGTTTCCTCTCCCTGTAGGATGTAAGCTCTTATAAGCCTTTTTCCCTCCTGTCTCAATAACATTTCTTCTTCTCCAATGTCATTGTACTTGCTATGCTTAGAGCTTTTGGAGCCTTGGTTTTACTCGTTTTGCTCTGTACTGTTGTACCCTGTATGTTCTACTGTTTGTATAGTATTTTATATGTTGCTTTTGTATGGCGCTGCAGAAAATTTGAGACGCCATATAAATAAAGAATAATAATAATAATTTAGTGTGAGAAGGAAAGCTGGGGAAAGTACGGGAGCTTGGGATAGATAGCAGGGCATTCTACATTTGACCTAACCTGTCAGGTAGTCGAGCAGTGTGAGTATGGGTGTTTTCTCTCAGAGACACAATTGAGTGCAGAGACTGCACTTGCTAGTTACCAAGGCTGGCTGGAGAAGAGAACGAGTGTATAGGTACCCATTGTGAGAAAGAAAATTAGTTTGAACACAACTATCTTAGAGGTCAGAAACAGGAAGGCAGATACATCATGCAAGAATGCCAGCTCTTGTGCCTTGAAAAGTAAAGTATTTTATTATGCAACATAACTGAGAACTGTGTTGGAGTAAAATGGTGGTGACGTAATAAAGATACCTCAAAGGTAGAGATTGTCTGGTGCTCAATATTGCTTCATCTTGCGTTTATACACCACTATACGGGTTGTAGCCGGCATTTCCAGGGGCTCCTGGTGCTTACTCACCAACAAGGCCCTAAACATAAAGAGATTGATTTAGCACCGGGCTGCAAATTCCAGGGCAATAAAGAGGTAGGGACCCATGAGAAATCCACCCACTCTATCCACTAAACAACAGGGGGCTACACTATAAATTATGTATTGACATTTTTACTTTAATCTGCATCCATGGTTTGCTCCTCCTCCTACCTATGTATATATTTTAAAAGTAAAAAATACATGTGTATTAAATCATTGCAAGTGAAACATTTGTTATTAGCATTTTGAGTTAATTGCAGGTCATTGTAGGCTTCCCCAAGGTGCATACTAAACACAAGTGAGTGGAACATGATGCGTTCTGAAAAACGCAGTACACCCAAACCTTAGTAAAAATATAAGTGGGTATGGGCTCTATAAAAAAGAAAATGGGTTCTAATTTTATACCCATTAACATGCATTGTAATAATGTTAAAAACATTAGAAAGAATGTATGTGGGCCTCAGACACAATGTGCGTGTAAGACGTGTAGGAGTGGGAGAGTGCCTCAGCTTGGTAGGGTATTATGAGTGGCATTCAACCCCAGTTGCGTCCCACTCGTAATACCCTACCGAGCTGCGACCAGTTCCTGCAGCGAGCTAACGCGTGCGCCACCTAATTCCAGCTGCACATTTTTAGCCCTTTTTTTACGTGTGTTCCATCTCCGCCTTACTGCGTCCAGGATTTACTTACAGGGTCACACCTCCTGTTTCTATACAAGTTCACGCCTTCACAATTCCGCGTTCCACCCTTTCCCTCATAGTAAGCCGCAAACTGTCGCAAGTGTAAATTGCATCCAAGATACAGGCGGATATGGTGCTTGCTGCACATGGGTGATAGTGGTTTTGTGTTCGATGCGCCTAAAACGGACTTTGCGTTAGACTCTAAGGGGCATATTCAATTGTTAGCGAGATCGCTGAAATACTCACACTCCAAAAATATTACCATTAATACGGTAATATTGCGCGTAAATACCGTCAGGGAGCTGCGAGCAGAAATTCAGCGAGCTATTACCGTATTAACGGTAATATTTTTGGAGCGTGAGTATTTCAGCGGTCTCGCTAACAATTGAATATGCCCCTAAATGAGGCCCTGTATCTCCAATCTCACTTTCTATATTCTTCAAAACCACTTTCTAAATTCTCTAATCTCACTTTCTAAATCCTCCAATCTCACTTTTTAAATTCTCCAAACTCACTTTGTAAATTCTCCAGTCTCATTTTCTATATTCTCCAATCTCACTTTTTAAGATCTCCAATCTCACTTTATAAAACAGTAGTTCATACCAGCACAGTGGACTCTCCATCAAACCATGCAGAGTGGACAAACCAGAATCATTTTAAAAATGTCCAAAAGACCATAAATAATCAGGTTTTACAGGTAATTATTTATGAAGTGATCCACTACCTTTCATACCATAAATTCATCCTTCAGCATAGTCATTAGTTAACGAACCACTAAAACCCCAAAGTTTACACTTGCAGATACCAAGAAGTTGAAATACATTGTTCACTGCTCACCCTTCATTGAACTACTGCTTTGTTATAAAGAGAGTAAAGTAGTAATTCCCTGCTCCACATCAGACAACTTGAGCTCCTACCATATATATAGCACAGGGTCTAATCGAATTTGATTCATGTTAAAAACTGAGACCACAATTACTTGGACTATTGTGACATCGGTTGCCTTTCCCCTATGTAAGAGTCTACCATACTGTCAAAGTCGTATAATTGGATGAACGAAAGTATATTGGTTAATATTGTTTCACCGTGTGATTGCGATCAGTATGCCACGTAACACGTGGCATAGTGTGATCGCGCGCTAAAATACGCACGCACACACCCACACTCTAACATTTAGTTATTTATATATTTCATTTTCATATTGGTTCCATTCCACAGTGATTTATGAGCAGATAGTATTTAGTTTATTATTAGTTTATATATTATGATTATATATACACTTTAGGGTTATTTGAGGTTCAGGTTGCAGGAATTGCATGTTTAGTATCATTTTAATTCCCTATTCATCAGCAGTTGTCCGGTTCATTCGCCGAAGAGATCATACATTGCATACTCTAGTTATTGATGTTAGGGAATAAATGATCAGAATGATACCAACTGTAAAATGCTAATAGACTAGTTGAAACTGGAGTCTTGGCGGGAAACTCAGAGCACAACCCCTGATACCTGGACCAATAGAAGCAAGCCACACCATCTTCATTGTTTTCACTGTAACACTGAGTGTATATAATACAGCTCTAGCTGGTATTAGCCCAGTCTTCTCTGACCACAGTATTCTGGAGTGAAGTACTGTAAGCTGGTACCAGTGGAGCGCAGCTTAAGCTGGGTACACACTACAGAAATTTCGACCAACTTTTTATGCCGATCGATTTTACATGCGACCGATGGTCCGATCGCTCGGTCCATGGACTGCATACACACTAGCCTTGTTTAGGATGAGAAAGGGAAGAGCGGATGTCCCGTTAGTGACTTTTTACAGCCATGTTATCGTGAGCAATGACTGTAATTTCGTACTCACTGTTGTGGATCGGTCAGAAGTTTATACACACTACACAGCGGAAACGAGATTGGAACGAAAATATTAAACGTTACGACCAACCAAATGAGGCGATAATCGTCCATTTGGGCAGACTTTCGACCATCGTGTCACTGCACACACTGACCCGACTTTTGAACGAGCGGTCGTATGTCGGCTGTTTCAGCCGATTATTGGACGAAAACAGTGTAGTGTGTATGTATCATTTTGGTATTGGCTGTACTGTATTATAATTATGTATTGAACTGCTAAATTTTGCATCTGCTAAAATAAATTACTTTTTGCTTTGGAAACACAACTCAATCGTTTAGACAATGCTTATTTGAAAACTATACAATTACTTTAATAATACATTATTTTGTAATAATTAAATGATGGCCCAATTCTTTTAAAGCTCAGAGTGTGTAATAGTAAGACTGTTCACTTGATTTAAGCTCACAAAAGTAAACTTTCAATGTTGTATCCACTTTCAGGTAGCCGTCATTTATTGCTTATCCTATAATTCCACATAATACTAATAATAATAATAATAATAATAATAATAGTTTATCTTTATGGCTTTCTTCTGTCATTTTTAACCAAGTTTTTATATCATCTGGAACAATTGTTGTTTTTTTTGCTACCGAGATTGTCACAATTTAGCTCTACTGGTTGCATTGGAAATAATTATATTTAGAGACTAGTTTTGTGCCAAAATGGGGCAATGAAAAGAAACAACTGTACTTAATGGGGGGGGCACACATATAGGAATGTATTGTTTATAATTGTTTTTTTGTTGTCCTTTCACCACCTAATTGGATGTCAGGAAAACCAATGAAAATATAGTCACATATTCTAGATGATTCTATTAGTTCTATACTTTTAAATATATATTACAGTACAAAATACACAGCAGATGTGTATTATACAACATTTTTGCACAGTTTACAACCCCCATATCATCTATTTTTCTCCCCTTTCCACGTACGTTATGTTGCCTTTATGACATTGCATGTAGAGGTTTATATAAACCATTTAGTTTATTTTTTCCATATTGCACTTAGCATATTGTACACAGCATGAGAGAGTAAGATTTTACAAGGATGAAATAAACAGATTACATGTATGACCTCAGCCCTCTCACACTCCATTGACAGAAGTTCACTATCATTACCGTGATCACTTGGCCATGAATATTCATAGAAGGAGCACATTCATAGCAGATTATAGAGTTTATTGTCAGAAACCGTGATTTATAAGTCTTGTATAATTTTATACTGTGGGACCAACACATATATGACATTTTTTGGGCTCTAGCATCAATGGTTATTTACGGCTAGTGGGTGTATGTCCATCAAACGTCAGCAAAATGATTCATCAAATGTAAAGCTGCTTGAAATTCCGGTTTCTGTGGCTGGATACAATGGTTCACAATGATTAAAGAAATAGATATTCAGAATGAAATTGTCTCTTAAAATATCACCACAGTCTAAATACTCTTTTGTGACACTTTGCGCCAAGATTTGCACTAATGTGCTTTGTGAGCCAAAACGGTGGCATTGTTGGGGGTAAAAATGTTGCATTGGCCAATGGGATGTGTAGGGTAGATCAAGGGTTTCCTTGCGTAGTGCAAATCGCAGGATAGGATATTTTAAATAATTTAATGAAGAGGGGTATTACAGTGGCATTCCTTGCATTTTCTCCCTGTAAAAGGCATTGTATTGCTACCTCTGAGGTTCCAGAGATCGGGCCGTTTTATATTTGCAGGAAAAGAACATTTCCAGGTGGATTTTGACCGATGTATTAAAAATCATCAAATGCTAAAGTGACATGTAGTAAAGACAATCTCAATGTCCCTTCACTCTCATGAATCATGCAAGCCATAAACTGAACAGTATATTAGAAGAAAATGCAAAAGCTTCAATTAATAAATTTATTGGCCCTAAAGTGGTTATAGGCTGGAGTTTGATGTGACATGTCTACTGTTTCCACCCTGTGCATTTTCCAAAGCATCCGCCTACATAACTGGATGAAGCTTTGCTTTTATGAGGGTGTTTAGAAACACTATGAAGTGGGTGTGTCATTCATTCAGTTTGTTCATGGTCTGTCCTCATTTCATATAAAGAAAACAAAAAAACATCTAACATTTAGTCTATATTTACATATCTCATAGCATTGTGCTAAAACAGCCCTGGGACAATTTGTTCTAATCCACAAGAGCTATAGCCAAATCGTGCATGAATTGATCAATATATTTTGTGGGGGTGAGATTGGACAGGTTAAATATGGAAAAAATATATATTAAGCTTCTATAGCACCTTAAAAAGTGGTCATAACCACCAATAATGCATTATTTGTGGTTGTTGCATTATAAACACTGAGGGCCTTATGCTGAGTTAGGAGCACATTTGCTCCGGTACAAACCATGTCACAATGCAAGGAGTGCAAATAATTACTTTTTTTTTGCATGCAAGAAAAATACTGGCTTTTTCATGTTGCACACAAATACTTGATAACTTTATTTTTACAATGAATTTTAAGTTGATCTAGGACATGCCTTACCCCAACTTTAAATCTGTCCCCACATATTAAATTTACCTCCCCCTCAAATGCAACATGGTTTTGCCAAGGTGCAAATTTGCTCCTTTTTTGCTTTGCTCCTAACTCAGCATCAGGCCCTGAGTTGCGCCCTGTGCTTAGGGTCTGCGTGTGGCCTCTTAAGAATGAAGAGACAGAATAGGCAATGAGTGGATGTGTAAGTGTAGGTAAAATATGTTATGGATGTATTGTTACAAATGCAACTTATGTAGGCTTAGATTCCTCTATCAGGGAAATATGA
>JAVHZZ010000003.1:87823417-87873417 GCA_036250195.1 Mixophyes australis | reverse complement strand
CTCGCTTACAGACAGCAGTCTCACACACTTACCAGACAGGAACGATTATCTAGCACAAGAGTGAAGAAAGTAGACTTAAAAATCATGGATAACCGCTTTACCAAATAGTATATATTTCCTTTAACGCATGCACACTGTCTTACAAAAATAATGTACACTACCTTGCAAAATAAAATTAACTTCATTAAAAAATGAAAATACATTACCTTATAAGGAATGTATAGCGTCTTTGAAATTCATGTACACTATCTTACAAAATAGTGTACACTTCATCACAAAATCAAGTACACTGCCTTACAAAATAATGTACACGGTAGTACAAAAAACATGATACTACCTTACAAACTAAAGTTAACGTCATTGAAAATAATGTGCACTGCTTTACAAAATAAAATACTGTGCCTTAAAAACTCATGCACGCTGCCTTAAAAGTTAAGACGCTCTGCCTTGCAAAATAATGTACACCTATATACAAACCAGTGCCTTTCCTTACAAATTCATGTATGCTTACAAAACAACGAACACCACGTTATAAAATCACTTACACTGTCTTACTGGTATGTCTGTTGGGTGTTGTTTATGTATAACAAAATGTATCCGCTGTTTCTTTTTAGACCTTCTCTATAAGGTAGCTTACGTTGTAACGGCTGGAAATGTCCTTGCAATAAATATGTATTGCTTCTTGCTAGCAGTGTTCTAAATGATGTTAATTGTGAATTACTAAACTATAATTTTACCTTGCCTTATGTGTACATCAAAGTGCTACAACCTATATTACAATATTATATGCAAAGCATCTAACATTAAATATGAAAATATTTCTTCCTATCTATATTAAAATCATATGTCTGAATGTCTACTTATAAGCTTTTAGCAAGCTTCCCATAAGACTGTGTTGTGGGTTTAGTAATTTTGCCTAGGGATTTTCCTTTATGAATTGTATTGTGTCTGATGTGATGTCATCTCAGACTGACAGACTGCTGGTTGTGTGATCTTCCATGTACCAGAAGCTTATGTAAAATAATCAAAGATTAAATAGTTTTTCTTTCCCAAATACCACAAATGTTTGGCTGACAGACTCTAACCTTGAGCAGAAAGCACTCTAATCATTTTTTATAGTGTGGATCATTACATGACATAGCCATTGCTAACATATTGTATCCATGCAAATGGGAAGAAAAAATATTTCACTGTGTTACTTTTCTATTGACGAAAAATAGAGAAGTGAGAAGAGGGATATAAAGAGAAGGTAGGGAGAGGGAAAGGGGGAGAAGGGGAGAGAGAGAGGGAGAGAGAGAGAGAGAGAGAGAGAGAGGGTGGGAGAGAGAGAGAGAGAGATGGTGAGATGGAAAGAGAGAGACGAAGAGGGGTATGTGGAAAGAGAGAGATAGGGCGAGAGAGAGTAGAGAATGAGAGAGACAGACAGAGAGAGAGAGACAGAGAGAGAGAGAGAGAGAGAGAGACAGACAGAGAGACAGAGAGAGAGAGAGAGAGAGGGAGGGAGGGAGAGAAGGAAAGAAAGTGAGAGATGGAATTAGAAAAATGAAGAGAATGAGAGAGGCTATGAAGGGATGGAGAAAGAGAGAGAGGGGGGAGTAAGAGGAAGATAGTCTGGAGGAGAGAGTGAAAAGGGACTTGAAAGGGGATGAGGAGTAGTAGAGAAGAGGGCAATAACGAACATTTGCTGTATTGATAAATATGCTTTTTTTGCACGAGTAATCTGTAACATTACACGTATTTTGAATGCCAATTATTATATTTGGCTATGACGCACAGTTTCTCTGTGCAGACTATCTTTTGAGCAGAGTTCAGCTAGCGCATTTCAGAAGAAGCTTGCCCCCAGACGGTAATTTAGTCGGCTGCTTGAGATGCTGGTCTGGGTTGTGTGTGGCAAGGAACATCTATCTGTTGAATAGGCGGTGTCACACGGTAGCATGCACTCTTGTCAGGACCGATTGTGTTTTAGGCAAACATTTGAGCAAACATAAAGGCAAAGGTCAAGTGCTGTTCAGTTCCAGTGTGTGTTAATTTACCTAGCCAGCCAATAGGGCTAAGGTTGCATTTTATGCTTGAATTACAGAACAAACCATTTTGGTCTCTTTTGCCATCAGGTACCTTATCTGATCAGGCGTCTAACCACAGATATCAAGGTGCAATTAGTGTTGTTTGTCAGCAGCCTGCATACATTGTGATGTGTGTACTTTGCATCTAGTCACGCATAGAGAAAACATGGAGCCTGATGCTAAGGAGCAAATTTACATCTTGGCAAAACCATGTTGCTTTAGAGAGGGAGGTAAATTTAAAATGTAGGGACAGATTTATAGTTGGGATAGGACATATCATAGATCAACTTTAGTTTCAGTGTAAAAATTAAACTGTCAAGTATCTGTGTGCAACATGAAAAAACAGCCAATATTTTCCTTGCCTGCAAAAAAAAAAAAATTAATTTGTACCCCTTGTATTGTAACATGGTTTATCCAGGTGCAAATTTGCGCCTTGTTTTTCTTTTGCTACTAACTCAGCATCAGGCCCAAGGTCGGCATTTCTATAAGAAGGATGGATGGCAGCCATCCCACACAGGGCATAGAACAGTTTTCTGAAGCAACAGGGTGGAAGCCAATGTGACGTCACCTTTACAAGAGCCTTTACTTGGCATTAAATTGTTTATACATTTCACATCAGCCTACAAAACGATATGCCAGCAGACACCTAGCATAGAGCAATTGTGTAACAGTGACAGAATTCAGAGGGATGTGTATGGATGAATATATATATATATATATATATATATATATATATATATATATATATAAATACATACACATATAGATATAAATATATAGATGTGTGTGTGTGTGTGTGTGTGTTTGTGTATGTGGGTATAGGTTTTGTGTGTATGTTGTGTTTACACTAAACATGTACCATGTATATGCTTTACACACACACACACACACACACACACACACACATCTATATATTTATATCTATATGTATATACATTTATATATATATATATAATACTATATGTATATACATATATATATATATATATATATATATATATATAAATACATACACATATAGATACAAATATATAGATACATGTGTGTTTGTTTGTGTGTGTGAGTATAGGTGTTGTGTGTATGTTATGTTTACACATACAGTACCATGTATATGCTTTACACACACACACACACACACACACACACACACATACATATATATACATATATATATATATATATATATATATATATATATATATATATATATATATATATCTCGAGCTTGCTGGGTCAAAGTTTTGCTAAACAAATCCTTACTTACCAAACTCTTTACACCAGGCATTAGTCTTGGCCACTTATCCTCTTGCTTGACAGAGCTGTTTTCTGCTGGACAAATGTAAGTTGAACTCATAAGGTGCAAGAAAAGTTCTGTGTAAACCTTTCAAACTATTATCTGCCCATAATGGTATGTTCTTCTTCAGTACTCCCAGTCCTATAAACACCACCTGTGCAACTCCGTCAGCTCTAACTTTTCTTTAACTGCATAAAAGACAAAGTTGATATTCAAAGAACTGTAATGAAAAGTGCTGCACTGATCTTTGCTGTGCTGCTTTTAGCAGTATCTCCCATTTCAGTTAACTTTTTAAAGATGAGAAAATCTCCAAGCTTAGTTTCTGTAGACTTTTCTCGTTATTCATCTGCTTGGTCGCCTAAGCTGCACAAAAGAGTATCAGCTGCGTTATGAAAAATGGCCCAAGCCCAGAGAATGTCACAGTGGTCGACTTATTATTTTAGGCTTCTTAAAAAAAATCTCAGGGAAAGTTTGCTTTTGATGAATTCAATAAAAGAGGGTCTACAACGGAAGAGATTTTAAGCTAAAAAACATACAGCATGGGGCAAAGCCGAACACAGCCAGATGGTCGAGGGAACCTTCCTCTTTAGAAAATCAGTATATTACAATATCATTTTATTTCCTCTAATACAGGACAAGATAAATATCTCATTCATTATCTCATATGTACTTTTTGTCTATATAAAAAAAATTCTTTACAGATACAAAATCAAATTTAAGGCTACAAACACTGTCACCAAATTTAAAACTAACATAACTAATATATAATCTTTGCCATAACTACCTTACATCTATCCATCTATATCATATTTCCGTCTATCTGAAACATGATCTATCTATCTATCTATCTATCTATCTATCTATCTATCTATCTATATCTATCTATCTAACCATTTTATAAGCATTTATCTATCTATAAATCTCATAATCATCTATTTGTCTATCCAAATCATGCCTATATATCTGAATTATGTCTATCTATCCATTTATCTATCTATCTATCTAAATCATATCTATCTATCCAGCTATCCATCTTATGTATATATATATATATATATATATATATATATATATATATATATATATATATATATATATATATGTCTGTCTTCTATCTATCTACCATATCTATCTTTTATATGCATCTGTCTGTTTGTCTATCTAAATATCTGAATTCTGTCTATCTATCTATCTATCTATCTATCTATCTATCTATCTATCTATCCATCTCATATGCATAGCTCTGTCTGTCTGTCTGTCTATTTACCTGAATCATATCTATATCATATGCATCTATCTATATAACCATATATTTATCTATGTGGTATCTATCTATCTCATATCAGTCCATCCGTATATGTTTTAAAACCAGTGCGATTAAATCATATAATTTAATTGAAGAAAGTATCCAACATTTTATTTAAGATGACATAACATTTATATCCAGTTGAATAAATAACTAAACACATCCATTGTAGGACTTGGTAAAGTACAGTGCATTCAGCACGCTGCCTCCAGCACACTTTGTACCACTGAAGGGACAGAAGACGTGTTAAGTGTGTTTTTCCTCCGAGTTGGGACGTTGTGTGTGTATTTATTTATTGTTAGTCACACAAAAGCATATTTCTGCTTTGCCTCGCTCTCCCTTTTATAGGTAATTTCTTGGTCATGTGTGTTTGTTAATTGTTAGAGACAATTGCACAAAAAAAAACAACTACTTGAAGAGTCCTGGCAAAATCAACACTCTTTGCTATAGAGGTCAAAAGGGCAGAAGAAACGGAGTCCCGTCTACAAAAGAGTAGAACATTAATGCAGACATTGGACAGGCTCCTTGTTTCCATGTTAAACCATTTAGTACCCAATGCGTGTGACCACAAAGGCTATTGAAAGCTGCGCAGCAAACGCTGTCTTTTCTGTGTACTCATTTAGCTTGTATTACTGTAAGGTTCCCTCAGTCGCTGTCTCAAATGTCTCCAGAACCAGTATCCATTTCTGCAAATAAAACCCTGACTATGTGAGTCGTGTTATCAGTTCATAAATCCATATATTCATCACGTGCTAAGTCTACTATCCCTATTACTTTAAGCAGTCTGGAAGCCGTGGACACCATAAAACGTGATGACTTGAATGCATGGTCACACGGTTACAGGAAAACATAAAATATATTAACTTGCTTGTAATGATCTCATAGGAAATACGTCATACCTCACGTCATATGAGCTCATTAATAAATGCTGTCCAAATGTGTTATGTGAATATTTTGTCCACCATATTCACCAACCATGTGAGGCTGATAGAATTTAGTAAACACATGGTAATTAACATAATAGGCTAAGCTTTTTATTTTTCCAAATCACTTTTTGCATTTTGTGGCCAGTGGAATCATGAAACCCCACTGGTGACAGTCATCATGCTGACAGAGTATTACTCTTACATAACATTCCCACCACTATGGGGAATTTGGAATGTAAACACGATAAACGACATCAATGACATGTATCTGAGCATTTTATTCCTGTAGCAAACTGTCGCAAGAACTACAACTGGGCGTTATAACTGCTGTCAAACACTCTTTAGACACAAAAATAACTTTTCAACTGGTACATGGGGCGAAAATACACAAGTCAGCAAGCGATATAGCATCACATAAATGGAAAGTGTTAATACATATATGATATATATATATATATATATATATATATATATATATATATATATATATATATATATATATATATATATATATATGTGTGTGTAATATATAGGGATCTATATATATGATATGTAAGAAATGAATGATTAAGTTGACACAGCAGTTTTCTAGAAGGTGGCTCTTTTAATGCTTCCTGATAGTCCATGCTTTAGCTTCACATATGTCATGTGTGTGTTTTTAACCCTTTTCTTTCTTCCTTTTTTAAAGGACGTTGATGCAGAGCAGTTTTCGTTTTGAATGAGGTCTATCACTGGTATTAATTGATCCAATAAACTCGAGGTACATACTATACCATGAATTCTTTACAATATGGGTATATTCTTGGTCCATGACTTAATTAAGCTATTTGCAGCCTGATGCTGCTAGTCAACGCGGGTGTGCAAGTGGATTAACAATGTACTGCTCTCGTATCCTCAGGATGATGTATAATTAGTTTACTGGCGGTACATATCAATTTTTGATGACTGCGGAACACATGCTCACTGTAACAACGAGCAGTTTAACAGCTCTCCATAGTGTAGTAAATGAGAGTGCTCTCTGGAAATATTGCACGGTTCCTACATACAATTGGATAGATATATTAAGAAAGTTTGTAAAGCTAAAACTGCTATCAGCTCCTGACTTAGGCATACAATGCTTTTAACCCGTGTCGACCACAGTGGCCTGCAGACCCGATCCTGATGCATTGTAGGGTTAGTGTGACAGTCACAACTCCCATTATGCTATTTACACACATACGCAAATCTGTTGCCTTCAGCACAAGCTTAGAGCCATTTACTTCCTTAGTTTCCTAAATAAAGTGTCTTTGTCTATAAGGATACAATATATGTCTCATGTGGATGGTGTGCTGGAAATTATGAATTACAGACACTGCGGGACTATGTCTGCCAACACATGCTTCTGGAACCTGCATACCGACTAATGAAATTATACAACTTGATTATAAAGACTTTGACAATGTGTCTCTCTGAGTTTAACATCTTTACTCTCGAAATGACGCAACCCGAATAGGCGAATCCATGCTGAGTGATATTATTTGCATTTTTAAATGTGATTTAATTTTATAGAGCTAGAGTCAAAGGTAGAACAGCAAGGATCAGTTGACCCGCTGCACTGAACTTAATCTATCACTTGTAATGTTATAACTGAGATAGGTCTCCATCAATCATTATGGATTCTTGTAGTGTAAATATGTATCCACTAACTTGTCATAGCATGATTCATGATCACCTTTTCTGCTTCAGATTAACCATATTCAATTGATTTTTTTTTTAAAAGCCAGTAACGTGTCAAACCAGTCTAAAAGACCACTGACTTCTTCTGTCTTCATAAGGCTTTTATGTACTAACAGTCTTCTTTTTTTTACATTCGTTTTGCAAAGAAAATGAAATGATCATTTAATTATGTATCTTTGCAAATAATTGCACGATTGTTATATACATATCCAAAGCAGCATTTGAAAAATAGGATTGAAATTATACATATTGTGCTCAATTAGTGGATAAAGGACAACTGAAATCCTCAATTCTTTCAAGTGATCTCTTTATAGGACACTATAATCAGTATATTCTGTTGTTTTATTGATATTACAAGATAAGTGTTGTTGTTGCTCACCCTTTGTACCTGGAGCAGGTGATAACTGCCAGGCTACATCTGAATGTCTGCGGGAGAGTTGGATACATCTCATAAAACGTAATAAACCAGAGCGTGTCTATGTCATTACACTTTCATACATAAGCCACAAAATCACCAAAAAGGTAAATGCCTTCATTAGTCTGATCTCTGAAGACTGTCGAACATTTCATTAATTTATAATTTATGAATGTTTGACAAATATTAAAAAGTATGTAAATATGAAAGGGATAATGTCTTTTCTGCGGGGGACGAGGAAATGACCCGCGCTCTACTTTGCCTGCTAGATTACACAAGAGGTTCGAGCTATCTGTTATCAAACTGTGCCTTCCGATACTACAGCATATTGTGGGACTGACAAGTGAAATAGTGCATATCAACCAATGGTTTAAATCGTAATAAAGAGAAGAGCCATTTGCATTTTTTACATTTTATTACTAAGGTAATTTACTATGACACATTTCTAACGGTAATTTATGAAAACATTTCAAAGCAATTACATAAAGTCTACAAGCATTTTAAGAAACAAAAAAAAAATAGAAAGAAGTCAAACAAATGGCAACTGGTTTGATCTTTTTAAAAGCAGCCTATAAAAAAATGGAGAACATGAAAGTGTCTCAGATCTTAATTCTGGAAAAAAGAGAGGAGGAGAATTCGTTTAAGAAAAACAAAACAACTGATTAACTATTTCGCTCTTAAGAGAAATACCAGACAAGACTATCGGGCACAAGATGTAAATACAACTAGAGCGTTAATAAAACGAGTGGTTTTTTTTCGTTTCAGAACAAAATTTAAAAGATTCTGCATGTATCCAAAATTGTATCTATTCGGAACTCAGATACACACTATAATCCTGACTAGGTAACACTCACTTTAAATCCAATGATTTACAGCTAAACATGTTTTATGATACTGTTGTTGCTATTTTTTGCTCTAGTAGTTGAAAATATCATCGAGCGATTTATGTTTCCTATTTATTTTATTTGTGAAATTTTGACCTTTATTAAAATTTGTAGCATTTTATTATAAACATTTGACACATCTACTTTTTCAACACATAATTGGTTTAACTGACTATTTGTATAAGCTGCAATGTTCAATGCATTAAGAGTAAAACGTATGCTCGTTTGTACAAATGTACTGGTAGACAAGATTTTGTTTATGCTATGTCATATGCCTAGAATTAAAATACATACTTATTTAGCATTGGTAATCAGGTATTATTTGGGTCTGAGCATGCATATAAACCACTTTACACTAGTATCCAAGTTGCTTGATGCACTCCAGTTTATAAATTCTGTGTCTGCATATACCGGCATGTGGAAGAGACTATAGAATATTCTTTCTTTTGTCTGTTGCAGACGCTACAAGTTCTAGTAAAAGAGCCCAACAGGGCAGTTGCCTACTGTGATACTCTCCAGCATACACTCCTTTCTCCAGACATATTAAATCTGATAGCCTAAGAAAATAGACATTTGTCACAATTGAAATTCGATTTATGGAGTAGTCGTATGTAACTGTTTAGGAGAACATAGCATTTCAATCCCCACTATCACTGACCTAAACATGCGTGTCCTCCAGAGAATAGAATTAAAGTGAACCTATTCACCACCATTCTATATATGTGTGCATATACATCCTGTGTGATTAAACAAACACAGAACGCCACAAAATATATTAATATGAAATCACAGAAAGTCATAATGGATTTCATTTAATCCACGTGCTCATTAGAATTTGTCAAAACAGCATATTAACAGTATGTCCTGGAATCCAAAGTGATGTATATGTACTGGGTTCATACAGTAGTTGAGCTTGAAAAACGTACCAAGTGCACAGTAGACCACTTTGTCAAGGTCATTTGAAGGTTATGGTCAATTCATTCCAACTGCAAGTAAGCACAATTGTGCCTATGTAAATAAAGACATCCTACATTTGGTTTAAAACACACAAAAAAAAATCAGCACAATTTATCAGATATTCAATGGGTCAAATTCTTATGTTTTCTTAACTTGCATTATGAGCATAAACGAACTTTGAAGGATGTTAATATTCTTCGCCTACTTCTTTTCCATCTCCATTCCAAGACGCCAGATGATATCAAACCTACAAAACTCCCAGAAATGATAAATGGCACCGACTAGTTAATAGCTAGAGGGCGCATTTACCAATTCATAATCATTTATTCTTGCTTGATGTATGACCTTTTAGTCTTAAATTTGAAAAGCTTCTATTTGAAGGTGTAAATGGTTTCTCTCTTTACTGCACTAAACCTTGCTGCATTAGGAGTGATTGATCTCATGTACAATTCGTCCCAAAGTGCTATTTTAGAGGGGAACACTGGCTTTTGGAGATTAACTGGGGAGTCTGTTCCATATTAATGAAGCTTGGAGATATGCTAACGTTTTGGTAATTTAGTTATTTGTGTCTATAGTTATTGCAGTAATTTTCTGTTAGACCCCCGCGGTTGTTGTACAGTGAATTAAAAAGTGGTTCTTAACATCATTTTTTCCAGTAGCAAATTAACGCCATTATAATGCGAAAAACAAATGTTGACTTCTGTCTTGGAGGAAGCCAGTTTGTTTGCGATACATCAAAGTGTTCTGCATGAAGTAGGTTGGGCTGCAAGATAGTGGTGTTGCAATTCGTAATCATCCCTTGCTGTAAAGATATGATATGGGCTACAGGGGGGAGATACAATAGGGTATGTGCATTGCTTTTCATGGCTACGTCTGTAACCAATTTCCTTCATTACTTCTACCTTTGGGATTGCTTTAAAAAGGAAAAGCAATTATATATTACAAAATTTATTTAGAGCAGCGGATGAACCTTGTGTTCTAGGCTCAATCACAATCAGAGAAGAGGAGTTTCTGTTTTCCATTAGCAGAAATAAATGGTAGCTCCATTCTGAACCCATTATTACAATAAAAGGCTTCTGATTCCAAAACAGGACCCCTCAAATAACATATACCACATTGGTATGTAACTATGCCATGGGGATACAATTCATCAATGCATAAAAATAAGATGATTGAGTTAACTTAATAAAAACACTATATTTAACTGCTTTGAAGTTTCATCTGCAAAAAAAATACTTTTCAGTACTTTTCAGTATGGTATACAGTGCCCCATATTGATCGTTTAGCTAAATAGCTGTCTACATTGCGAGAGAGAGAGGGGGAGAGAGAGAGAGAGAGATTAATATAGATGGATAGACTGATAGCTTTATTTCAAGTTATCATTTTCTATGCAAAATATGTAAATAAATACACAACATAATTAATCATAATAGTAAAATATAGCATGCCACATGCCACAGTAACGTAGGAGAAACCCTTAGCTTGTACAACAAGATTAATTCGACAGCCAAATGGAGACAAAACTTTTGTTGCTGTTTTTTGTCCAGATTTGTAATTTGGGAAATGAAAAAAAAAAAGAAGAAGAGACATGAAAATGTTGTTCAATGAAACAGGACAAATTAGAAGACATTTTCTGTGATCAAAGGAGGAAGAGAAAGAGAGTTTGGGCATTGAAGGAGCTGACCTCATTCAGACAACTCTTTGGAATAGAAGGGCAGCAAGCGTGTCTTATATAGAAAACGCGCCTCTATTCACATTGCAGGTGCGAAGTAGTGTAGCACATTCTGCCACATTATGTAAAGGTTGTAGGAGATTAGTGTTCAGACTAACCACAGAGCTTGATTTACATTGGGGGGGAGGGGGAACCCCTTCATCCGTGAACGCAAAATAATTTAACTGCTGATCACTTCGAGTGCTGCTGATACCCTTAAACTTACATTGTCCTCAGGAAAGTTTTGGAGCAATGTGAGCTGGACTGTCACTTGCACAGGCTTCTGGCTCTTTCACAATCTGAATTGCAAAAAGAGATACAAAAGTTTCATTAAAGTACACAAGATTCCATTTCTATATGCAAATCACAGTGGGCATTGTTTAAACGTAAAAGTCGTTTTAAGTGAACATTGATCAACTGCAATTGACTTTGAGATGCATCAATAGACTCTGAAAGTGATCTGTGATTAGTATTTAGCCGATGGCACAATGGAAACACTTTCTAAAACAAAAGCAAAAAACGAATTATGATTATTTTGAAACACATTTGCCTTTGGAATACAAAAATAACAATATAATAACGCTATTTTTATTTTTCATTTTATTACATTATATACATTTTCTTACGGGATCTACATTTTAAAGTAGGCATTTTGAAATATAACTATATTATTTCATAAAATGCATTTTCACAGTACATAATAATAAGGCAAAATCATGTAGAACAATATACAAGTAAACAAAATGTAGGAGACTTATTTTAGTTTCCAGATTAAACTGCCACAGAAATAAGACTTTTCTTTTCTCTTCTCTCTGAAAGAAGCCAGGAAGAAGGTAAGAAGGAGATTAAACTATTGTTACTCTCTATATAAGGTCGTAAGTCAGGCTATTGTGGACTGACCTATCACAAGATAAAGGCTCTATTCATACATACACAGTTCCAACAAGTGTCCATATGATCCGACTCAAAAGCAGTTTCTAAATAAAAAAACCACAATCATTAAGTGAAAAAGACATTTAAAAAACATGAAATAAAATAACACGTATTTTTTTTAAATGGTATGAGATATTCCGGAGAATTTGTCTGATGATGCATAAAATCAAGCCTCTATAAACGAAAAAACAAACAAACAAAACAAACCGCAAAACATGGGGATTTAGTCCCAAAACCCGTCTAATCTCTTTTTAAAGGCTTTCGTGAAATAATTCAAAACGGTTTACGGAAGATGGATTATAGACATCTCAATGAAATATTCACACTTAAAACTACATGCCTGCCCGACTGAGTCTGCTGATGATAATAAGGTGCTAACGTTGAAGACCGTCCACACATTACGCTATTTTAATTTATGAGACATTTCGTTCATCTCTTATTAAGCAGATTTCTGCACAATGTTTAGTTCCAAAGTAGGTTCCAGTGAGATCTTTAGACTACAAGCTGCCATAAAACGTATGTCCCTATATTGTATTTGCATACTGTATACACACAATGCATTTGTATACTATAAAAAATAGTTTTCATCTTAATTTAAGCCTCTTTTGTAGCAAGCTCGTTAAAATTTGTAAAATATACTATTGGATGTTTTTCTTTGTAAACAAAATGCATCTAACATATTTTTTCATATACGGCTATACGATGTTTAATGCATAATTCGTTAATGCGTTTTTAATGGCTACAGGAGAGAACAATTATTCTCATCTACCAGTTTCTTGACATTTATTTAAGCTTTTTTCTATCATCATGTGTCTTTGGAGAGTTGTGCTGACATACACACCTAATTCAGGTACTTTTATTTGCATTATACCAATCACATAAAATAGAACATCATATAATCTATACTATGCGACTTTGCTTTATATGTGGCAGGTTGCCATGCAGTTTATATTTTTTTCTTCGTAAATACTGTTCTGGAAAGAAAGATGAAATTCGATGTTTCGTTTGTGTGGGTAAATATGAAGCTGATTGATAAACTTGAATGAGACCTTATTGATTTCTATACAATCACAGTTCATGCACACAAGAGAGCAAAGGTCACTGCTTTTAAACCTATAGCTGTGATATGACCCATAGGCGTACCTCGTCCTATTGGAATTCTTAAACTAAGCCACAGAAGTTGACAACTGAGTCATATGAATGGTTTGGGGGAAGGGGTACTTCTGCTAATTGCCCTTCTGGATGTCGGGTTGTTTGTATGCGGAATGGAACATGGACAATGTACTATATACTATTTAAGTGTATGTATATTTCTACCTACTATGTGTGTGTGTGACTGTGTTTGTGTGATTCTATCTATCCAATGTGGGTGTTTATCTATCTATCTATCTATCTATCTATCTATCTATCTATCTATCTATCTGTCGACGATATACACACACACATAACCACACACATTGGATAGATAAAATAAATTGATAGGATAGATAGATAGATAGATCAATAGATAGATAGGTAGATAGGTAGGTAGATAGATTATATATGGGAGGATTTAATGAAGACATATATTTTATTTTTGTTAGCCCAGTAATATTCATTTCCATCACCCAATCAGGTTACAACAATTTTTTTTAAGAAATAACACAATTATTTATTTTTCAATTTCTCCTGATCAGATTAGGAGATATAAGTGAACACAGATTATCTGATAATGGGAGTTATTTACTAAAGGTTTATGTTTTTCACCAGCTTATTGCATCTTCACTTCCAAATCCCAACTGTTAAAACATATAACAAACTATTTTATGTATTTCTCCTAATCCGATTGAGAATTTTTCTTCTAACCTGTTTTCTCATTACCTGATTGATCTGCTTGAGAAGTGAACTCAGAGTCACCAACCTGAAGTACAACCTTGGCCTTTTTTTAATTCATAGGGCCCTATTTAGAGCTCTGTCTAAAACACAGACGTAAAAATTACGTCCAAAAAAAATACATCTTTCATGGGTATGTTGAGTTGGACGCATCGCAGCTGATGGTTATCATAATCCGTTCATAACTTACACCAGTTATCTTGCACAAACAAGTTTCCGTTCTCCTGACAGGCATATATGCCACCGTGTATCTACATTAGTCAAACTTTTTGCCAACATGTCCATAATATATTTTGGCTATTCTTCATTCTTCACTCATCAAGGCATGTATACTGAGATCCGTGCCTTGATGAATTGGGAAGTGTGCAAAGCCAGAATTCATGCAACTAATACCAAACGCAGGTATGCGGCCTTGATTAATCAGGCCCGTCAAGCTGATATCAGTTATGCTTCAAGATATTGATGATGGCAATCTGAGCATTTAGCTCACCAGAATAACCAGTTTCATATGGCCGCTCTTTGGTGCTGCTGCTACTAATACATAATCTGCCAATCTGCCGAAAAATATTTAAAACTGTAATTTCAGTTAATTCAGTCTTGAAAAGGAAGAGGAAATATACAAGCTATGTCAACATTGCATATCTAAAGAAGGCGTTCATTTATTTACTTTAGTGGATGCTTGTACTTATTTGATTTGTATACAATGGTGGGTGGAGAGTATGTGCATTTTATTCTAATAAGGTTTGGGTGTCAGTTATGAAGAAAAGTGTAATAGAAAACATTAAACCTCATTTTGCCCTATTGTGTCTGTTGTTGTCCTGTGTACACGGATAGGCGTGGGAATAGATTGTCTGTGGACTTTTGTATATTAAGTTGGTGATGTTTGTGGCACTTTACCTGTGCTTGGAATGCAAAGTTGAAAATGTCAGAACAAAATATGATCTACTTCCCATTTAGCTGTTAAAATTAAGAATGAAAAAGCCTTGTGCTGCTATACAAAGTAGTCTTCACGTCTTCCTTTCTCTGCCCCTTATGGTTCATATAAATACATAATGCAATCAAGTCTTTGCAAATTTGAAAGTACATCAAAAACAACTCCATCCATCTATCATCAGAAGCAATTATCCATTTGAAAATAATGTCGTCTTGCCAGATAGAGCAGTCACATTGCATCAGAAAGAGGTCACATAACTTTACAGCCCCCTACCCATTATAAAGAGCCACCAAAGCCCTATGGTGGCTAGTAAGAGACTTGAGCTTTTCAGTAGGTTACTATTGTTAGATGGGGTAACACTGTTTAGGTCTATTCTATTTATAGTAACTGGTTATTTGTTGACCAGCCCAAGCGTTGGTTAATGTGACTGGGGAGACCCCATTCCAGCTTCCCTGGACTAGCATTAGTAAACCCATGCTGGCTAATACAGGGGTCATTTATTACATCTCATTAATACATGCTGGAGGTAACCCCCGTTTTGCTGGAATACAAGAGATATTAATATGATGTTGATTTCAGTGTAAGTACAGTACATGTCT
Source organism: Mixophyes australis (assembly GCA_036250195.1). Classification (NCBI taxonomy): domain Eukaryota; kingdom Metazoa; phylum Chordata; class Amphibia; order Anura; family Limnodynastidae; genus Mixophyes; species Mixophyes australis. Next base: position 87,857,807 of record JAVHZZ010000003.1, on the reverse strand, counting down.
TGGAAAAGTATGGTGCAGCTGAATATTAACCTGTCCTTAATGAACACACTTACAAGCAAGTGTTTAGTGTCCAAAAATGAAACGCTTATTCTAAAACTCTGCTTACCTGAAAAACCTTTTTTATATAATTCATCATCATCATCATCATCATTTATTTATATAGCGCCACTAATTCCGCAGCGCTGTACAGAGAACTCATTCACATCATTAACAAAACTGTTCTTCCATCATCGAAAGGCAAAACAGCAAATTTAATTAGATAAATAATATGGAATCAAAGAACAAACTGCATTTTAGCCAGGGAAACCTTTTGTTTTCCAGGTGAAATATTTCTTAGAAATCCTCTCCAAAACTTCCGTCCTTACCATAAGCTGGGTACACACTGAAGAATTTTTTCGACCGACGAGCTATCTCAAACGATTGTACCTACAACTGAAGGTCCGATCAGTCTGACGATTCATCCGTACACACTGACACGATTTACCTTCAGATCTGTGCTCTTCATCTGCTTCTTTATCTGGTCCTCTAGTCCGGAGAATGACAGTACAATATTCATTCACTACTGTCACATTGTCACATTGATTAAAACCACCTTGTTATAGCTATCCACATGTCCTAATGAATTTCGCTAGCTTCTGTGACTCTGAAACGAAACACTCTCTACATTTATTCACTCTGACATTCAGTGCTAACATCGGCTGAAAAGTGCCCGACTCTTTAAACTCTATGGAGATCGTCAGCATGGGTGCATACACACTACATGATCGTTAGGTGATTGATCAGAAAATATTAAAAGGTACGACCAACCAAATGAGGCGACAATCGCCCATTTGGGCAGACTTTCGACCATTGTGTCACTACACACACTGAACCGACTTTCGAACGAGCGGTCGTATGTCGGCTGATTGAGCCGATTATTGGACAAAAACCCTGTAGTGTGTACCCAGCTTTAGTCTTAATGTTTTGTAATTCCCAGGGAAGCCTGGAAAAGTAAAACTGGTTACTTCTGAGGGGTGGTGTGTGTGTGTTGGTGTGTGAGGTGGGGGAGGGGTGAGGGAGATCATTGTTGCCTTCCTACATCTTAACTAGAGACATTTAGAGCTGAGCAGGTTATCATTATAGTAGCTACCACATGCTAGTGTTACATAGTTCAGTCCGATTAATACTGGGGCTGGTTGCATAAATTGCACAATTTGTTTTGGTGGAGTAGGAAACTATGCCCATATTAATAATTATTAATTTCTTTTTGCACCTCTATTAATCCAATGGGCAGATCCGTTATTGAAGCACTAGTGGTCCCTTTATTAATAAAAACAAGAAACAAACTGAAAACCATCCATCTTTACTTTTAATTAGCTATACAGTTTTAATTATGTGTGTAATTATGCACCTAAACTAATTAAGGTGTCCTCTTCCTAGCTGCCATACAGAGGGGTGTCATTGTATGGCAGCCCAAAAACGGAGCAGTAAATAGCCCATTTACTACTAAGCTGCAGTGAGTCTGTCTGTAAGCCCAAGCTTATAAAGTCCCCATCTTCTCCTACTGCAATACTGGGGCCAGCTCTTTTTATATAAGTGTCATTTTCCTGAAGGCCAGGAACACCAGCATTGCTTTTATAACATGGCCAGAGCAGTATAAAAAGGTATATGTAAAAAAATAAGCACGCAAAAAAAAGTAAGCACCCCATAAATAACATTCCTATAACCAGCTCCAATGCTTCCAAGCCTGGGATGATTGTCCCTATAATGTGGAAAGCAGTTAACCTGGAGTCTCCTGTTAATATAATGATAACCATCTCCCAGACTTGTAAGAACCCTGACACTGAGTCATGGTGTTAAAAACAATACTATTTGAGCAGTGAAAAAGCTCTCAGATGCCTGGAAACATTAGGACCATCTTCCACTTTGAGCTATTTCCACCATGTGCCGCTAGTTTATAGCTTTCTTGATATCTTAGTTTAAACAGTTTATGATTTATGCACATTCTTACACACATAGGGCCTCATTTAGAGTTGGACGCAAAGTCCTTTTTAGGCGCATCGACCTAAAAACCACTATCACGTATGTGCATCAAGCTCCATATCCACCTGCATCTTAGACGCAATTTACACTTGCGACAGCTTGCGGCTTGCTATGAGGGAAAGGGCGGAACGCGGAATTGTGAAGGTGTAACCCCATAAGTAAATCCTAGAATCAGTAAGGCACAGACGCAACACATAACATAAAAGGGCTAAAAGTGTGCGGCAGGAATTAGGTGACGCAAGTAGTTAGCTGCCTCCACGAACTGCTCGCAGCTCATTAGGGTATTATGAGTGGGACGCAACTGGGGTTGCATGCCACTCGTAATACCCTACCAAGCTGCGGCACACTCCCACTCCTACACATCTTAGACGCACATTGCGTCTGTCTCTAAATGAGGCCCATAATTGCTAATAGATAGTAATAGGTATTTATTTCAGTCCACTAGAATAAAATATTGCACAAAGGATTTTACATCTAAGATGAATTTTGGAGGAACTGTTGATACATAGGATGTCTCTGATGACAAGAGACAATTATTTTCAATTATGCATTGTAGCACCTGCTATATACATATGTAGGAAAGATACCAGACCAAGCAATCTGCTTACAAATTGTTTTGTACTTATATATTACGTTCTATATATATCTTTTTCTCTACTTGTACCAACATTAAATGTTTATCTAACATATCTAATTAACAACTGCCAGTTTTAATGCTCCAAGGGGGAGATCATTTGTTTTACATCTCTTGATACAACCTCTCTCCCGAACTACCACCTGATTTCTCTCCTCTGCTTTACCTCCATAATTATTCAGTGGATTGTGTTCAACTGCCTAACTCACTGTTTCTACTCTTAGGTTCTTCTTGTCTCTCTACAATCAGGTTTCTGCCCCCAACATTCCATTGAGATGATTCCACGAAAGTCATCAATTATCTACTTGCAACTTTTTGTTGTAAGTAGATCATTGATCACTTTAGGTTCTAAATGCTCATCCTCCTGGACCTTTGAGCTGCATTTGACACCTCTCTTCTTCTGCACACGCTTCACTCCATTTACCTCCATGACACAGTTCTCTCCTGTTTTACTTCCAGCCAGGGCCTGATTAAGGGTTCTGGCCCCCCTAGGCTAATACGGCCGAAGCGACCCCCCGAATATATGAGTGTATAGGAACACTCCTGAATATGAATGTTCAGGTGTATTCTCCAGCATTCAAATTTAGACAGATTGTCTTGCAACTTTATTATCCTGGTTTCTGGAAAGTTGGTGTCCTGTTTTGAAAATGCAAACATTTATTATAATGCAAAATGTTAACAAACCCTGAATGATTAGGCCCTTTAGTTAAAACCAAACACTCCATTATGGCCAGCTAAAAGTACCCCATTGTACAGGCATATATAGGCAATATCTGAATATTTGTGGTCAATCAAATACAAAACTCTACCAGCCCCATCTCACTAATATTTAGTATTCTAGTGATTGCAGAGACCACAGAGTGCATCCATGTAACCGCCACACCATCATGAGATTATGCCCCCCAAAGCTGCTCTATTTTTTAAATACCCCCTGCAGCCATTTTCCTTAAGCCCCGCAGCCATTTTCCTTAACCCCTGCTGCAGCCATTTTCTTTAACCCCCCCTGCAGCCATTTTCCTTACCTCCCACCCTGCATCCATCCCCCCTGCAGCTATTTTCCTTACCTCCACTCTGTAGCTATCCCCCCGTCACATCAAAACTCCACCAGTCACATATACCAGCCCCCCTCCTCTGCCCTCCTTCACACATATAAACCTCTCTCCCTCCCTATAGATTTTCATGGCAGCCCCCCCACCCTTTAGATTTGTATGACAGTCCCCCCTCTCCCACCCTATAGATATGCATGGTAGTCCAACCCTCTCCCTCCCTCTAGATATGCATGGCAGTCCCCCCCTTTCCCTCCCTATACATGTGCATGGCAGTCCCCCCCCCCCCCTCCATCCCTATAGATATACATGGCAGTCCCCCCCTCTCCCACCCTATAGATATGCATGGCAGTCCAATCCTCTCCCTCCCTATAGATATACATGGCAGTCCCCCCCCCTCAATCCCTATAGATATACATGGCAGTCGTCCCCCTCCATCCCTATAGATATACATGGCAGTCCCCCCCCCTCTCTCCCTCCCTATAGATATGCATGGCAGTCCAACCCTCTCCCTCCCTTTAGATATACATGTCAGTCCCCCCCCTCCATCCCTATAGATATACATGGCAATCCCCCCTCCATCCCTATAGATATGCATGGCAGCCCCCCCCCTTTCCCTCCCTATACATATGCATGGCAGTCCCCCCCCTCCATCCCTACAGATATGCATGGCAGTCCAACCCTCTCCCTCCCTATAGATATACATGGCAGTCCACCCCCTCCATCCCTATAGATATACATGGCAGTCCCCCCTCCATCCCTATAGATATACATGGCAGTCCCCTCTCCATTATTATAGATATACATGGCAGTCCCCCCCTTCACTTACCTGTAGTTGTGCTGGCCAGCATCTCTCCTCGCTCCTCAGATCAGCAGACAGGAAGTGAAGACTTCCTGCTTCCTGTCTGCTGCACAGCAACAGGCAGCCTAGCGATTGGCTGCCTGTTGCTGACCACTGACCACCAATGCTTTTGATCGTCGCCACCTCCACACCCCCCCCCCCCGTGGCGACCCCCCCCACCACCCCCACCTCCGTGCGGCGACCCCTCCCCCCTCCCCCACCCCAGAAAAAAAAATGAATGACAAAAAAAAAAATTATGAATGCAGCCTGGTCAGCCTAGTGGTTGATCAGGCCCTGCTTCCAACCTTTCCAACTGTGCCTCTGGCACATTCTCCCAAAAGTCCACACTTTCTGCTGGGGTCCCACAAGAAACTGTTCTTGTCCCTTTGTTTTTATCACTGTACACCTCTTCATTGGTGATCTAATGTGGCATTCAGTATAATCTCTATGTTGATAACACACTAATCTATTTCTCTACTCTTGACCTCACTCCTTGTCTACTAACTTGTGTGACTAACAGTCTCTGCTATTTTCACATGGATGTCCCTAGACTACAAAATACTTAACATTCCCCCCCCCAAAAAAAATGTATCATCTTCCATTTTCCCAGAATCACCACCTTTTTCACCAATAGCACCACAGATTCCTCAGTGTCTCAAGCTTCTGCCTTGGTGTTAGCCTTGACTCCACCCCCTTGTTACTCCTCATATCAAGACTGTCTCACAGTCTGTCACCTCCACTTTGAAATATTGCTAGAATATGTTTTTTTTTCTAATCCAATATGCAATCAAACCTGTTGTCTATATTCTCATCATGTCCCGCCACAATTATTCTCCAGAATCCAATTGAACATACTCACCTTCACACCTGCAAAGCTCTCAACAACACCGTCCCTTAATAAATCTAAATTCTCATCCCAAACTAGTCTTTCTAATACTGTCTTATGTCTTTCTTTGACCTGCACCTTCCTTCTCATAACCACCATTCACTCCCCCTTTCAAGACTTCTCCAGTGCCAATACCCACCTTTGGAATTCCTTACCATAACTAATCAGCAAGGTCTCCCATGAGCAAGACCCTCCCTACCCTTTGTTATATTATCTGTACTTATTTTGTCTACCTTGTATGTTTTATGTATGCTCTGTTTTCCCCACTGTCTCACTCTATGGAGCAATGCAGCAACAGCAATAATAAACAATAATAATAACAAAAGGGAAAAATGGCTTTTGAAAAGTACTTCTTTATTTTTAATGTATGCCACAGAATTATATGCTCATTCCTTCAAAATAGGCCTGGAACAGTAACTAACTCTGCTCTGCCTTGAGCTCAAACAGCAAGGTTTGCATTTATTTTTTAACAAATGCTATCACTTGATAAATAGACGATGTATTACATTATTTTTTTATTATATGATATATTACTTTTGCAATGAAGCATATGAATGTTATCCTCTTTGTGATTGGTAATTATCTGAATCAGATACATGCAACCTGCCAGAAATATCCTACACTGCCTACAGAAAATGCAGCTACCCCCCCCCCCCCCCAGTTACCTATAGAAAAAGTTATCCCCATAGATAAAATATGTCAAGACATTATAGTACTCCAATAATTTAATACTTTTAGGAGCTACTCAATATAAAACAGTTATAGGATTCCCCAGATCCTACTCACCCAAGTACAAGAGTTTTATAATTGTAAAATAGTAACTATACAAGGTAAACATTGTCCAATGGACAAAACAGGGACAAGGTATCCAATATATTACCTATGTTACCTAGAACATACACCCTTCAATACAGACTGTAACCTACATAACAATATCTGCAGGAAATCCTCCAAAATTCTCTACTTAGAGAAATGTCCCTGTCTCATTGGGGTTCATACACCAGAAACACAGTGACTGGCTCTTGTTCTTCGTCTCCACCTCCCGCTGTCTTCCCTTGCTTCACCTAGGACGTACCGCAGGTAGCTGCACAGAAATGTCATCCACCAAGAACTGCTTTATTATTGGCGGCTGATAATGCCGCTGCTTTGTAATAACAACACACACTTATCCCTTCTGCTGCTGTAGTTATTATTCTGCATTCTTATATATCAGGTGTTCCCCAAACCTCTTAGATTGTAAGATCAATGGTACAGCATGTTATTGTATATAATGGATCTCATTTAGAGTCGGACGCAAAGTCTGATTAAGGCGCATCTAACCAAAAAACACTACCACGCATGTGCAGAAAGCTCCAAATCCGCCTGCTTCTTGGACGCAATTAACACTTGTGACAGCTTGCGACTCAATACGAGAGAATGGGAGGAACGCGGAATTGTGAAGGCGTGGCCATGTAAATACATCCTAGTCTCAGTGAGGCGCAGACGCAACACACGTCAAAACAGGGCTAAAGCTGTGCGGCAGGAATTAGGTGGCGCAAGCGTTAGCTAGCTGCAGACAGAGCCGGATTTAGACCTCATGGGGCCCTAGGCAAGATACTGGTTTGGGGCCCCCTCCCTGAAAAATTCCATAGCACTATAGTTTTTTAGCATAACATATACACCTATTCAGGGGCTTGCTGGCAGACTTTAGCCCGGGGTGGCAAGCACATAGCACTGGCACATAAGTAGCGGCCCATATTTTTAAAGGGTGGTCTCACCGCCAGCCCTGGGAGGGTCCTCTGGGGACCGCTGGGCCCTAGGCCCACCCCTGTGTAGTATCTCAGCGCTTTATAAGTAAAATATAATAATAAAACCCTCTCAGTCCCACTAAGCTGAACTAAAATACAATATTTTGGTCTGTGCAACCTTTTGCTGTGAAGTCCCAAGATTCTCCACAATGGTAAAGAAAAAAACTGTCCCAGCATTAGTTTAAGCTAATCTATCTGTGTATAACTTAAGAGTCCCTGGTCCCTTAGTCCAATGCCATATACATTCTTGTACAGAAAGAACAATGGTACAGATGCAGGCTCTTTTTTTTTTTTAAATAAAGATATATGATGCATGTCTGGTAGCTTCTTCTGTGATACATCCTTCAATCAAAAGGAAATATTATATTGATAAATTTGCACTTGGAGACACATGTTTAACATGCCTTACTGAATATCAATTTTACAGAAAAAATATTTCACTTGTACAAATCCCTACTGAGATGGAACAAGCAAATGATCTGAGAAATATTGAATAACTGAGTTAACAAGAAGAAATATTTTGTCATGCATGGCACGGAAGTAACATTTGGTAAACAGCCTTCACAATATAAAGTTTCTGTGTTGTGAGCTAAAGACCTGTTTGCCTTTGTGGACATTTTCATGTTATTTTAAATAGTTCCGTGGGAAACAGTGCTTTAAACATATTATAGAACAGTCACATAATAGAATACATCTGTAAGACTTACACAAACCCCCATCACTTCATGTTGCAAGGCTGAATGCAGTCTCATTCTGAGAATCAAACAGCAGACATAAGTGTTTGCAAACCCCAGAAGAATGCTATGTCCTATAGGCAGATATTTACTTGTTTTGATAGTAATAGGTTTTTTTTAACAGCAGGGAAGAAACATATACATCATAATATTACATTTCAGATATTAAATCTATGACATAAAAAGTCCTGGGGTGAAGAAAGAAGAAAGGCTTATTTCAGACCAAATGGGTTTAACATGAAGGACAGAAGGCACCCAGAGATACTGGCAATTGCTTGGCATGCGATCACTAAAACTTTGACCCTGGGTGCAAGTCAAATTTTTCATGGCTTTTATGGCATCAACAAAACAGCTGTTTATAGTCAAAAAATATCATTTTTTAAAATCAAAAATAATATTTCAGAATTTTGAAACATGTCAAAAGAGTTACAATCTTGAGCATACCGCTGAGTGTTTAAATACCTGCATGTGTAATTAAATTTTAAATACATGGCAAGTGTGACATTCTAAAGTAGGAAATGATTAGTTATGCAGCATATATTTGACCATGTTTAAAGGATACTTGTTGCATTGATGTTTAATGTCTGAAAACCATTTTATTATGCAGGATTAGTAACTTTAGACGCCCTTTCCTTGGTTGATCTATGGGCTATGTCTGGCAGAAAGTGGAAAACAGAAAGCACGCACATATGTTTAAGGTAATAGATTTTCTTCTACATTTAAAACTGAAGCTCATATATTAATAATGGAATTGGGTCTTTGCAACAGATCTAAAGTATACCTACTAAGCTGTATTTGAAATTCCAAACAAGGGCAAACACAAATGACAAAGCAACAGTTCTGGTCCATAACAAACCTACAGTAAGTTTTTCAAATGACATCCAGGATTGCAGTAGAAAGGATAAAATGTGGTTTGTATTATATAGATAAACATTAGGGAAAATGTTTAATGGGGATAGTTATCCCCAATGCAGAGACTCATGGGGAAAGCTACTGCCAGAGCATCCAGGTGCATTTGGATACTAAAACTATAGGGGGCCTCTTTGCCTGCAAAAACATGTTTTGATTATTCATACCTTTGTAAATGAGCTGGACAAGACCTTTACATTCAAATTCCATTTCCCCAATTTCTATATTTTTTACCCTTGGACCAGCTACAGCTGCCCTTTTCCATAGGCCCCAAGGAATATTTTTTTTTATATACTGGATCTTGTTCCATTACTGCAAAAGCCTCACTCGTTCCTGTGCCACTCTGAAAATATTAAATCATTTATTTTAAGTTCACATCTTTGGTTTGTCCAGTAAACGGCAAACATTTAAAAATCAAAAGTCCCCTTAAGATATGCAGCTGTGCACTATATTTATAAGCTCTTGTGAGCTGTGTTTTATTGACATGTACACATGAACCATTATATGGCCACATTGGAGATTAAGGTAAATTTAATTTCTAATGTGGCCTATCACTACATGGTGTCTGTTCACTTGTACATGTATTCTATTAGGTCATAGCTCTCTGAATGAGCCATAGAGACCAATATTGCCTAGAGGCTCCAGGACCAAGGTAATAGTAGTTATGATTGTGGGGGCACATTAGCTAGCATAATGAAATGTGGCAGCTCAATGTCATGTGTGGGCACAGTGATTGACATAATAAAGTGTTGTGGTGCAATGAAGTGTGAGGGCATAGTGACAGGCATAATGACGTGTGAAGACACATTATCTGCTATAATGAAGTGAGAGGACATAGTGACTGGCATAAAGATGTGTGAAGACATATTACATGCTATAATGAAGTTTGAGGGCACAGTGACTGGCATAATGACATGTGAAGACACATTACCTGCTATAATGAAGTTTGAGGGCACAGTGACTGGCATAATGACGTGTTCAGACACATTACCTGCTATAATGAAGTGTGGGGGGCACAATGAATGGCATAATGAAGTGTGAAGACACATTACCTGCTATAATGAAGTGTGGGGGGCACAGTGACTGACATAATGACGTGTGAAGACACATTACCTGCTATAATGAAGTGTGGGGGGACAGTGACTGGCATAATGACGTGTGAAGACACATTACCTGCTATAATGAAGTGTGGGGGCACAGTGACTGACATAATGACGTGTGAAGACACATTACCTGCTATAATGAAGTTTGAGGGCACAGTGACTGGCATAATGACGTGTTAAGACACATTACCTGCTATAATGAAGTGTGGGGGGCACAATGAATGGCATAATGAAGTGTGAAGACACATTACCTGCTATAATGAAGTGTGGGGGGCACAGTGACTGACATAATGACGTGTGAAGACACATTACCTGCTATAATGAAGTGTGGGGGCACAGTGACTGACATAATGACGTGTGAAGACACATTACCTGCTATAATGAAGTGTGGGGGGACAGTGACTGGCATAATGACGTGTGAAGACACATTACCTGCTATAATGAAGTGTGGGGGCACAGTGACTGACATAATGACGTGTGAAGACACATTACCTGCTATAATGAAGTGTGGGGGGGCACAGTGACTGACATAATGACAGGTGAAGACACATTACCTGCTATAATGAAGTGTGGGGGGACAGTGACTGGCATAATGACGTGTGAAGGCACATTACCTGCTATAATAAAGTGAGAGGGCACAGTGACTGGCATAATGACGTGTGAAGGCACATTACCTGCTATAATGAAGTGTGGGGGGCACAGTGACTGGCATAATGATGTGTGAAGGCACATTACCTGCTATAATGAAGTGTGGGGGGCACAGTGACTGGCATAATGATGTGTGAAGGCACATTACCTGCTATAATGAAGTGTGGGGGACACAGTGACTGGCATAATGACGTGTGAAGACACATTACATGCTATAATGAAGTGTGGGGGGCACAGTGACTGGCATAATGATGTGTGAAGACACATTACCTGCTATAATGAAGTGTGGGGGGCACAGTGACTGGCATAATGATGTGTGAAGACACATTACCTGCTATAATGAAGTGTGAGGGGCACAGTAACTGTCATAATGAAGTGTGAAGACACATTACCTGCTATAATGAAGTGTGGGGGCACAGTGACTGGCATAATGATGTGTGAAGACACATTACCTGCTATAATAAAGTGTGAGGGCATAGTGACTGGCATAATAAAGTGTGAAGACACATTACCTGCTATAATGAAGTGTGGGGGCACAGTGACTGGGATAATCAAGTGTAGGACACAGTGTCTTTCTTAATTAAGTGTAGAGGCACAATGGCAAGCAAAGTGTGGAGACACAATGGCTCTCATAATGAAGTGTGAGAGAATAGTGGCTGGTGTAATTAAGTGTGTTTCACAGTAGTTGGCATAATTAAGAGTGAGGCACAGTGGCTGACGTAAAGTGTTGGGATACAGTGGCTGAGATACTAAGGTGTACGTGTGCATACAATATGGCAAAATTCATTGTCATGGCCTACTGGCTTGTATAATCAAGTGTGAGATACAGTAGTTGGTAATGTGTGGTGGTATTATATTATACTGTAATAAAATATTATAGATTACTTGTGATACTTATTATGTATTCCATGTACAAGTGTTGAGAGTGTGGATTCAATGCAGCTTTTCTCTTCTATAGTGTAGAAACAGATTTTAGACAATATGTGCTAATCATTGGTGAGGAATAGAATGTTGGTCATCGAGGAATTATATATTAGCTTTGTTAGCCATTATATTCGGGTTATTACCGAGTTATAGTAGTCTTTATTGGGTATTACATATTGTTCATAATAGCTATAATATGTCAGTTACTGCCAATTAGAAAAAGGGGGTAATTATTGGTGAATCAAATGCTGGTCATCCCCTATGTATAATTTGCTATATCATGCTGCGAACAACATGTACACATCTTTTGAATGAATATTCATATAGGAAAATACAGAAACTCATGCCAAGTTAAGATATGCCTAGAAATAAGTGAGTTGCTTCATCAAATAGTATCCCGTACCCAGTGTATCATTTTGTTAATGGACATACTGAAACATTTGGGACCAAACCAGCATTTAAAAATGTTTTTCCTCATGACAAATCCTAAAACAATGTCCAAAAATAACAAATAATTGAGCACATTGATACTATAAACACTTTTTACTGCACACATAAAATCTTTCTTAACACAACCTTTTTTGTTTTAACCACTAATAATAAATTTGTGGATCTATTCACCAAAATAGAACTATGGTCACATTATTCTGAATAGTTCTACTGGAGATTCACTAATCTGTAGATACTCCCACTAGTCTGCAAAATCACACTTACCCATTGCTCAATGTTCAGTGATTCGCCCAAAAAATTATGTTTCCACATTTTAAAAAATTAGTTTCCTGAAAATAGATCAATTAAAATATGTCAATAGCTAGTGCTTATTTAGCAACAAAACAAACTAAAAACAAACAGGAATATGTGATTGAAAATAGTGAGACAGATATTTTTAAGACATGATTTATAGTTTAACACTGTTATATAATGTAAAGAAGTGTCCAGACTTGAATCCACTCTGAAATTTGAGAAAAGTCTGCATATGTCACTTCTATAGCTTAGAATGAATCAACATCATCATTCTTCTACGTTCCATTGACCTTTTTGTAAGGCACAGAAATGTTTTCTGGTGCCACCTCCTACTGGGAATGTGGGAATCAATGTCTACCAAGGATCCTTTCTTATGTCACTAAGTCTCGTAGAGTCTTCTACTCTTTGCATGTTATTAAAGGGATCACAATACATTATGGTGGGTAGATTTCTGTGCAGGGTGACCATCTTCATAAAGGGGCAGCTATAGCAAATTAGTTTCTTTTTTTTGTTTTTGTTTTCCAAGTAAGTCAAATTCACAAAGTTCTAAGATAATTAACATCATGAAAGTAAAGACATAAAAAAACCTGTATTTAAAAAGTGAACGTGGCAACAGTTTAATATAAATGAATATGTTTCCTTTTATGAAAGTGTGTATTAGCATGGGGATACAATCTTTATGGGGTTTGCCCACAAATAAATAAAGTCCCACTCTTTTAGTGAGAACCAGCCTCATGCTTAGGGTTCGTCCTAATTTCCCCAAGTTAAAGTTGGGTTAATAAGTAAAATAGTAGAAAATAGCAGTCCTGGAACTACAAGTGCCAGCATTCCCTTGCAGCCATGCACAATTGGGACCAATTGGGACCAGTACTATCACTATCAAACATCACTTAATATAAATACTCAACCATGTCCTTGTTTCCATTTTTATTTCATGCCTAAAACCATGGGGATCTTATTTTTCTAGTCCTTTATCTCTAGGGATCGTTATATTCTGTTATTCTATCCATAGCTGTCTTCATTGTAGTCCATATTCTTTTTCTTCATCTTCTTCTCCTTCATCTTCGTATCTTCATCCTTTCATTAATCAATTGGGAAAAAAATAAGAACCCTCTTTGACAATGAGCGGCTTTGTTCTGATTGGCTACATGCACATAGACCCAACATGGGATATAAATGAACATCATTGTGTCAGTCAAATTCATTCATAAATGTATCAACGAACTTATGATAAAATGGCATTAGAAGTCACCTCAGATTTTTAATGTCCATAAAAACAGTAAGGACCTCATTTAGAGTCGGACGCAATGTGCGTCTAAGATATGAAGGAGTGGGAGTGTGCCGCAGCTTGGTAGGGTATTACGAGTAGCATTCAACCCCAGTTGCATCTCACTCGTAATACCCTACCGAGCTGCGAGCAGTTCGAGCAGCTAGCTAACTACTTGCGCCACCGAATTGCTGTCGTACAGTTTTAGCTGTTTTTTGACATGTGTAGCGTCTGTGCCTTACTACATCTAGGATTTACTTACGGGTTCACATTTCACAGAGATGTCCCAACTCATGGCCCCAAAAAGAGTGGGGCCTCATGAAATTTGGGTATGTCCTGAGCAGATTCTGGTGTGGATGGGGCGAATCACAGAATGGGATATTGTGGCCCGATTTTGCTTTTTAAAATGTTGGGAGGTATGATATAGTTTATGTGCACACCTTCAAAGTGCATAAACCTTAGCCCTCAAGACATTTTGATACCCTCTAGTTTGTATATAATTCTAAAAACAACTTTAACCCCCCCCAATTCCTAAAGTAAGGACATACCTCCATGTTTTCCTATGGGAATCTGCCTTTTGCCTTTTGCCTATTTAAACATCAGGTTTGAAAGAAATTTTTAAACTACGTGCCCTGTTATACCTTGTAAGCTCCACTGGGAAAGGGAATAACGAAAAATTATTAATATTTCCTGTAAAGTGTTTTGCAATATGTAGGTTTTATTTTAATAACTATTAATAATAAATAAAATCATTTATCTTTTATCTCTGAAATAACTTTGTTAAAACGGTGAATGCAGCTTTCCAGTGAGTACCTTGAGGGCTGCAGGGGATGCAAGGCATTTGAGCAAAAGAAATTTTGAGTTTAGGACTGAAGTATTGGTAAATAAATGTAGTATGACACAACCTACCTGCTGAGGTATTGGAATAGCTGTGCAATAATGAGGGTGTGGTCAGATGTAATTTTAGCTTGTGGATAAACCAGGAAACTACTAGTCATTTTAAAGAAACTTTGCCAAGAAATGTAAAGGAATTTGGTTGAAGTGATTTTTTTTTAGTGTAAGCAGGGTTAAACGAAGTGCAGGTTAATTACCACCGAGCCAGGTAGTTCACTGACTAAAAAAAAGCTCAGTAATTCTTTTTCAGACATGCAGCCTTTTAAAGCTGATCAGTAATACCTTTCTTCAAAGAAGGACGTATGCACATTTGAGAGGCAGTGCCCAGTATGTGGTAGACCTTCCATCATGGCTAATGTCCTGCTGGGCACATATGGCTCTTCAAGGGAAACCAGTAGCTGTTCCAGGCTACCACATATATTGATATTTCCAGACAGTGTGACAAAGTCCATGTGTAAGGGCTGGGTCAGTGTGAATGACTAGTGTCAAGCTTTCTCTTGTATTTCTTTTATTATTTCTTGTGTTATTGCAGTTGTCTGAGAGATCATTATCTTGGGGGCATTTTCTACTCAAAATTTAACTTATACACATTGCTGTGTGTGTGCAAGAAAGGCATATACAGCAAAGTGTATATAGAAGAATGGCATAATGAGTATTTTAAAAGAAGCACAGAAGTTATGTTGCTATATAAATGCATGAATTCACTCTTAAAGTTAATTGAGATAATCAAGATAATTTATCAACTGCACAAGTGCAAAATCGCACTTGCTAATGTTCTTTTGTTACATGACACACCCACCTTTGTGCAGTTGTATCCAGTTTGATGATGAAGCCTGTTGATTGGCAGGCCAAAACGTGGTCTTCCGCGAGGGCTGCAAAAGTTTGCACTGGGCAATGGACTGGTTACATAAAAGGGTGGAGGGATTGCATTTGCATGTGGGCTTCTTTTCAGATCTCCACTATATATTTATAATGGGCAACAGTCAGGGCCGTCTTTCCGACTGGGCATGATGGGCAGGTGCCCGGGGGCCCAGGGTGAAAGTGGGCCCAAAGCAAAGAAAAAAAAGTCCTGTCAAAAAAAAACTGAAAAAAAAAAACACCTTACCTTTTCGGTCACCTGGTGGCGATCCGGCTCCCTCCCTGGTCCCCTCTTCCGTGCTGTGCTCCAGTGAATGTCGGGTGTGATGTCACGCCTGACATTCACTGAGAGCACAGCACGGAGGAGCACAGCACGGAGGACTAAAGAAATAAGAAGAGAAGGGGATCGGCGATTGAAAGGTAAGTTAAGGGGGCCCCTATATATATATATATATATATATATATATATAATGTTGTTAAGACGGCCCTGGGAACAGTTGCACTACCACAGGAAAGTTTGGTGACCAATTTAGCAAAAAGCTGCAGACATACAAAAATAACACATGCAAGAAGACAGCTCTGATGTTCCCTCACTTTCATGATGGTTTAAAGACATAAGTAAGAGATAAATAGAGCAGTATATTAGAAGTGCGTCTGAGTCTCAGTAAACTTAAGTCACATTTGCTCCAACACGCCCTTAACCAGACCCTCCTTGTACCCTTCCGCCGCTTCAATCATAAGGGTCTGCATGTGACTTAGTCTAGATATGGGAGCAAACATAACTAGTGCTTTGTGGGCACGTGCAGATGTAATTATACGCTGAAAACACTATTTTGAGTCCGACTCTACACGAGACCCAATATGTTTACGGTTTTCATCATGAGCATTTTCTGGAGTTTCTGCAGCTTGGTTTTATGTAGGTATTTCCAAACACTGTACAGTGGGGATGGACCTTATAAGAAGATACAATTGTACACTGTTGTGGATCTGCAGATTATGTAGTTTATAAATGATACATAATTGATGAAAATCCAGGTTGACATTTTAATAGCTTTACTCTAAAAATGTTGTTAACAAACACTGAAGCCAAGTTACTACTGGCTTATGGTAACTCAGTAATAATGAATGACATCACAATATTTTGCTTATAACAATATAATTTACAGAATGTTATGATCATTGGATTTATTGGTATATTGTACCGTTCATTTTTTGTAAATAAATCTAGGGGCCTGATGTAGAGTAGGGGCCAGACTGAGACAGCTCTCCCCATTACCCTCTCTCCCCATTACCCTCTCCCCCCATTACCCTCTCCGCCGTTCTCTCTCTGCGCTTAGAGAGGGCACGGGGGAAGTAGTGGGTGAGCCTAGCATGTAAAAGCATATACAACATAGGCTGCTATTAATTATTTGGTCATGCATGCTGGCACTTTTAGTACTACAAGTGCCAGTATACCCATGGCTGCCAGGGCATGTTGGCAATGCCAGGATGCCCTGGCACGCAGGGCCCACTGGGACCTGTAGTGCACCAAGGAAAAATGTAAATAAGACACACACAACACTGTTAAAATTACTTTAATTTAAATATAAACACCTCTACACTCCCCTCATTTACCCTCTTTATTGCTGACTTACATCCCGGGTCTTCATCTGTCATATATCCATGGCTCCTGGCCTTTAAAAAAAAACAAAAAAAACCCTCAGAAGCCCTCCTAAGAGCTTCAAATGATCTGTTAGCGTCAGTACAGTCCTATTTATAACATGGAGATTTCCCACAGCCCTGAACTCGACCTGTCGGAAATCCCCATGTAATAAATAGAACTGTACTGACGCTAACAGATCATTTATGGCTGCAGCTCTAAGGAGCTGGTTGAGCGTCATTTCTTGGGAGCAATAAAGCATACTTACCTACTTTCTTCAGCTCTCTTCCGGGAGCCAGCCAGTGGAGATGGGCGTGAGGGGGGCGGGGCGGCCAAAATCGCGTCATGACGCAACTGCGTCATTTGACAGTGGGGGCGGGGCCAAATGCCGCGATTCACCGGGAATCGTGGCGTTTGGGATCTAATTCTGCCCACTTCACTAGGAAGTGGGCAGAATTCGGGAGATTGCCACACTCGCGCGGGAGTCCGGGAGACTCTCGCAAAATGTGGGAGTCTCCCGGACGTTCCGGGAGAGTTGGCAAGTATGCAATAAAGAGGGTAAATGAGGTTAGTGTAATGTTTTTATTATTTATCCGCAGCCATTATTTATCAGCAGCCATGGACATGCTGGTGCTTGTAGTACTACAAGCGCCAGCATACCCAAGCAATTAATGGCAGCCCGGGCATGCTAGGAAATGCAGTGCACCAGGAACAAAATGAATTTTTACTATTAAAATATTATTATAACTCCACACTCAGTGCCCCAGGGGTGTGGGGAGAGCCCCAGTGCTATTAGCAGGGGGTGGGTCATTATATTTGCAGACCCCATCTCCTTAGGGAATCCAGCCCGGTGCTAACCAGACTGTCATTATGGCAGAGGGACCCCACGCTGCAAGCTTCCATGCTATAGTGCTTCCAGTCCTGGTTGGCAAAGCCTAGTGCTGATAATAGTAAAATCAGGGAAACCCCACACTTTTTGTCCCCCTGGTTTTGCAGTTACCAGCCTAGACTGCCAGCACTGGGGTTGGTTAAGCTCTGTGGGAGGGGTGCACGCCATTTTTTTAAAAACCTATTTATGTAATGCTTAATCTGCCTTACTGAGCTGCTATGACTGATACACTTAAGTGTATTAGTCTCAGCGGCCCGTAAAGTAGATAAAGAGATGTGTCTGTGCAATATGCACAGTATTCTGAGTTACACGGATCTTGGATCCTATGTAATGCAATTTACACTTACGATTTAAGTGTAAATTGCATCCAACTCTACATCAGGCCCTAGGTTGTTAAATGAGTTATATATATATAATTATTTATGAATTATATATTTATTATCACTTACCCTGATGCAGAGAATTTACTGAGTTGTTTTTTGATGTAGATACTTCATGATGTTTAGTCATTCTCTTGCACAATATTCCAATAACTACATATAGCATACAACTATTTTCCAACCAATTATTATAGAAAATATGGTAATAAGGCTAGAGGTAGAACAGCTTCAGAGGATCGTGTAACATGGGAGCTTTTCCAAACAGCCAGAAGGATCTGTCACTGTACCATGAACAGGAAGTAGTTTAAATACTACATTTCTTTTCCCCTGACAATCTACCTTGAGCAATATCCAATGAACATCCATTTTACCATATGTCATTATAATGTTATAATGTCAATTTAAATGATTTTTTTTGTAGGCTAATATGATGTAATGATGTTATTTGAATCCAGCAGTCATCTCTCCACATTGTGGCTCTCAGTGATGTAGGGCTCTATTGGAGAGCTACAGACCGCTTGTAGTGCGCTCATTTTGTCTGGACTTCAGGTAACAAGGCGACATTTCTAGGGTTATACCTTACAGTATCTGTGATATGTGGGGGACATGCATAGTTAAAGAAAGTTTGACCAACAACAAACAACCCATTTGAGGACTGTTATATATAAATACATGTCATGCAGTTCATAATAGTAGAGGGATCAAATTCTAAGATGATTTGCAAATTGCTGCTAATTTTTCTGTCTCTTTACGAAACCGTATTTATATCGCATGTGAGAACTCTACTATCTTTTCAAAGTGAATATTGCATATTAAATAACTTATTTTGCTATAACATCCTTAAAATGTATCAGCAGTTCCTGGGGAGAGGCTCCCGCTGTTCAAGAGATCCAGCATCTCCCTTTCTTCTGCCCTCATGAGTAGTCCCCAAGCATCAAAGCGAGGTTCTTCTTTTATCCTCCCGCAGACCTGTCCATGATATTGAGAAGGTAAAGGTTAGAGCTGCACCTTATTGGTTAGCTGCACACATTATCTCTGGCATGCTTTAGTAGATGAGCCCCCCATTAGCGTTGTATTTGTCAAATTGAGATAGTTGACCCAGGCAACAGGTTATGAGAGCAATGTAGGGGGTTTATTAAAATTCAGTATTTTGCTGCCTAAGTCTAAATTAATAGTTTTACATTTTGGTGGCTCTAATAGTGAAAAAGTGGCAATATGTATTTTATACATTACACTGCCCTAAAATAAATGTTATGTTAGGTTATGTAAGTTATGGCGAGCGGAGACATTTCAGTTCCTGTACTAAGCAGAAGGCTGCCCCTATGTGTGACATTACTGGATTGTATGATACTCCATTGCTTTGCTTGCAGACTTTGACAAACAAGCGCTCACAACACAAAGTAAAATTTAGGCCAAATACTGGCCTCAATTTGACAATTCTTGACCAAACTGACAAACAATTGCACAAACTGTGGCACCTCCATAAAGGAAACTGTGTTGGATGGTATTTGTTAATATTGGAAAACCAGTTGAGTCCCATGAGCATGGGTGTGAGGGGTGACTGTCCAGGGTGTAGTCGAGATTTGAGTTGGCAATTTCCATAGTGATCTATTTGCTTGAATGGTTCCTGACCAATCAAATCTGCTAAATTTGGACCTCCTCAAACCTATCCAATCTGCACTTTATAAGGTTGGGTACACACTACTGTTTTAAGCCGATTATCGTGCCAACCAGATGATACACGACTGGTTGGCCAGATACCACAGTAGTGTGTACCCTGCAATGATGAACGATTATCATTCTAAAGTCCATTGATTGTTGAATGAGATTTTTAAACTGAACTAAAAATCTTGTTTGACTTTGGAACGATGTCATTCCAGTCCTCAGTATGTATGCACTTGAGACTGTGCTGTCCGTCCTTCCTCTCTTTCACTCTGTCACTTCATCCCTGAGAGATAGTTGGGGTCCCTGACTGCTCATATCTGCAGGCAGCATTCTCACAAGCACACAAGTTGGGCTCCGGTCATCAGCATCAGCCGACTTTACCAGCTCTCCCGGAATATCTTGCCGAGCTCTTGTCATGCCTGAGGATCTGTCCGTACCCAGACTGGGTTGTGTCTCTGGAGTTAGGCTGGTGACTACGCACACAAAGGTGGATGGCCTGATTATGTTCCTTTGCATGTAGGTGAAAGGACAGGCACAGGCAGTGATAAACTAGCAGAGAAGATCAGACAGGAATTGAATAGTTGAACCCGGAATGGAATCGAAATGTGGAACCGGAATGCTGGATGACGGAACCGGAACAGAACCGAAATGCTACAATCGGAATGCTGATGACAGATCCGGAACGGAACCGGAATGTTGGAAACGGGATGCTGGAACCGGAACGCTGGATGACGGAATCGGAATGGAACCGGATTTCTTATTAGAGACTGCGGTTAGATGGGCAGAAGCAGCACTCTGAGTTACTGAGATGGATCAGGTGACCATATCCAACATGGCAGCTCCCAGGAACTGGTTTTGGAGGGAATCCTAAAGTGGAGGCTGCTATTTCATGATTGGCTGGGAGGAATCATGGGACCGAATCCAAGATGACAATACCCATACCCTGATTCTAGAGGGATCTCTAGAGTGGAGACAGACTGGGCAGCATCTTGCAGAGAGATCTGAAATCAGCAGAGCCTGAGGACCGCAGGAACAGCTTGGAAAGACAGTGGAGAGGTAAGTGACAGGATGTGAGAGCCTGGTGTGTGACAGCTCTGCATTTTGAAGATTGGGATTCTGCACTCCTAGTCTTTTCCTCTCTTCCTTTGCCCAAACCATGGGCAGTGATTACTTTAAGGAACCTTATAACATATAACATAACTTAAATATACTCGGGACACTTGGTATCATAATACTTAAAAGTAATCTACACTTAGTTCACAAAGGGTTGAGCCACTACTGTAAGTCTGATATTTCATAACAACAATTATATGTTCCTAGTGGTGAAAAGATACCATGTAGCTGTTTCATCACCCATCTCTTCACAGGCAGAACAGCGGGCTAAGTGGGCATATTTGTTTGGGAATTAAAGTGTTGTTGGAAGAGTGACTCACTCAGACAAAATTACACACTATATCCCAGTGAAGGTAAGTGCATGTGCTAATTTCTCATTATACAAAACAAATATCCTTAGTTTGTGGCTGTTCAGTGATAGCTGATGCATTGGCATATATTGGTCTCCTCATGTGTCTCCCCAATGGGGACCTATGGGGAGACAGTGCATCAGAGAGGTCTCCATACATGGTGGAACAGTCCAAGCCTTCTGACCAGGAGTAAGATCCCATCAATGCAGTCATATCTGTCACTAGTCGGATGCACCTCTTTCTGAGCTCTGGCAGACATCATTGGCATTAAGGTATCTGTCACTGACCAGCCTAGAACATACCAGGATTTCTGAGCCTACTGAGGCTGCCATGGAGCTACGCCATGGAGGTACTTCCTGAATCCTTGTCCGATGGTGATGATAGATGAAGAGCACAGATCTGGAGGTAATCGTGTACAATAGGTCAGTTCATTTGATCTCTTCACAAAGGAGGGGACAACTCACTCCAACTGTTGCCTATGTGTCTTCCCGCCAAATAACCAGTTTAAGCTGACCCATACTCATATTGCTCATAACTTGTGATCGTTAGATGCGATCGCTACTCTGTCAAAACTGGTTTAATGCTGGTGAAAAAGGCTTTAATATGAGACCAAACTCTTTACCTTTTAGAGGACATGAACCATAAATACCTTTGCAATTATAATATCTATGTATAAATAATCTCTAATACCTTTTACTAATAAATAAATGTGGATTGGAACCTTAATAAATGTGTATTATTTACAAGTGTAAGTGCGAGTGTTAAGGTATGTGTTATTAATCCATGCGATTGCGTCGTTACACGTGGTATACTAATCGCAATCGCACGGTAAAACAATATTAATCAATTTAGCTTACTTCATCCAATTATTTGACTTCCACAATGTAAAAGGTTACATTCGAAACACGTGAAATATGAAAGAGACACAACTCCTTCTTTCCACAAGTGGTTAATCAACCTGCAATTGTTGATTAGGAGGAAAGCAAACAAATAGAAACGTATGTGCACCTTAGCAAAACTATGTTGCATTGGATGGGGAGGTGACTTAAAAATTAAGGGACAAATGTATAGTTGGGATTGGACATGTCCTAGATTTGCTTTAAATGCCACTGCTAAAATAAAGCTATCAAGTATTTGTGTGCTACAAGAAAAAGAAGCCAGTTTTCCCCTTGCGTGCAAACATATAAATTAATTTGCTGCCCTTGCTTTGTAACATGATTTGTCAAGGAGCACACTTACTTGTGTTCTGTGCTTTGCTCTTTACTCAGCATCAGGCCCTAAATGAGCACGTTAAATGTCAGTACTTCACCTCCATTCATGAATTGCAGTGGGAGGTTGATTTGGGCACCAGATGAGGAAACATGGGCAATAATTAGAGAAAGGATTTTTAAGACTTCCATCTCCTCCCTCGTTAATGAAAATGCATATAAAATCTACTGCCGCTGGTACCTGGTTCCTACCTGGCTGACAAGGATCTATGGGTTCACTTACGACTTATGCTGGAGGGACTGTGGTGAACAGGGGTCCTGTATGATGTAGCTGCTCTGATCAGCAAGGTCACTATAATACAAGTCCCCAAATGCCCATGATCCTTCCTGCTGGGTTCTTCTATAGAGATCCTGGAAAAGTACCTGGAGAAGCTGTCTGTCCAGATACTTAACACTGCTAGATGCCTAGTTCCGAACTGTTGGAAATATCTAGATCCTCCCTCCAGACAACAGCTCCTCAAAAATAATCTGTTTTTTTGGCGACTATGGAAAAAAATTCAGCATATTTAAATAAGAAAACACAAATTCTCTCTAATTTAGAGCGATTGGTTTATACACAATCACCCCCCTACCCCCGCCCCACTGCCTGACCAAGCTCAGAATATTTAGTCTCTCTTCTTATGACAGGGCTGGGTAAGCCAAATTCTATTCTATTATTTTATCATTATTAGGTAGGATAATAAATGTTTCTCTTGTCTAACTGGCCGTCAGTCACAGGGGACTCCAGATTTGGTCTCATCACCCTCTCCCCTTCCCCCACTCCCCTCCTTTCCTCCTCCCTCCCCCCTTAACTAATGCCTACACTTATATACTATTGTATACCTTATTCAGGTTGTTTTCCTGCTCTCGGCTGATAGCATACATTAATCATTGTACAAGATGCATCTGCTCCATTCAAGAAAGATGTAATTTCCTTCTTTAGCTTTCAAGTGTTTGCCCGCTTGTGTTGGTTTGGAATATTTGTGTATTGCAGACCAAAAGCTATAAATAAAGTTATTAAAACAAAATTGTCAGTATTTTGTGAAACATGCCTTAATAAGTAGGCGGGCCAAAATGACACACACTCATCTTAAAAGGTCATGACAAGGTTATTTCATGATGGCCAAAACTATCAGGCAAATCTATACACAGTAGAACCCTGACACTATCACTAAGGGGGGTATTCAATTGTCGGCGGGATATTACGGTAATCGTGCGCGGAAAAACATGTAATACGGTAATTTACTCGGTGGATTTCAGCTCGCAGCTCTCTGAGCCGCGAGCTGAAATCCAGCTACAAATTACCGTATTACATGTATTCGTTTTTCCTCGGCGGGATTTTCGGAGATCCCGCCGACAATTGAATATGCCCCTAAGTGTGCATGTAATTCCAGCAATGTATTTCCTGAAAAATATTACATTTTTTCATTCCTCCTATCTGTCCCAATTTAGGCAGTACAGCCCCGATGCTGGGTGACCTTTGTCCCTACTTGCTCTGCAATTTATAACAGCATTGTGCAGAGCAAATTATATATATATTTTTTCTATGGACCAGTCCCTCCATATTAAAGGGTGGACAATACAGTACAAAATTCACTCTTTCAAGTATTAGTAAACTCTGGGAGGTATGTGGACAAACTGTTGTTTTTATTTTTGTCTCTTACATGTTGATTAAAAAAAATAAACACATTGGAATATTTGCATCCATCCTTGTTTAATTTGCACTTCTGTAGTGCTTAAAATATGCAAATAGCTCTATAAAGAAATATAAATTGACGCCACATAATATTATTAGAAACAAATGAGCTGCAATGTTTATTTTGTACTTTAGGCGTGCAGCCGGTCAGTTTTTTGCTCGAGCTTAATGCTATGGAACACTGCAAACTGTCCACGACCTAGAGCAATCCAGTGTGCTTTAGCAAAAGTCCTCTTCTTGACATTCAAGGACCATCTCTATGGGGCAGTGGCTTTTGGGGCATCAGTCAATATTTGCTCATAGTGGGAAAACATGGTTGGATTTTGAGAAGGTCAAGGTGATCCTTTGGAAATGTGGAATAACAGCAATGAATGCTGAGCCTGCAAAAGGCTTTGAAAATTAAAATACATTTTATGGTGTGCTAATTGGAAAATCTGAAGGTTGTGGAATTCTGCAGAGCTTTTAGGCATCGTTCATTTCTCACTCTTCCACTACTGTAGTTCAGCTTGTTCAGTCTAGGTGCATTAAATATATCCTGACAATTAAAAAATCAAATTAAATAAAGTGGAGTTATAAGTGCCCAAAGCATATGTGCAGATAGACAATGAAATTGCATAATGAGTGTGTATGTAACATTGCTCATGTATATATGTGATGTGTTCACAAGTTTCTGCATTGTAAATTACCCCTCTGTATGTGTTCATGTATGTAAAAAATGTCAATGAAAAAGCCAAGAGTAGGATAAATGAAGGGAAAATGTCACATCTGCTAATATGACCCATTTCCACAGCAAAATATGCAGAGGTGTAGTAGATTTAGTTTTGGCCAAAGGCCCCTATGTGGCCACTGAGAAATATAACATTTACAACCAATTTATGTTCTTTAGAACAATTTGCAGGACTGAAGGTCCAAATTATTGGGCATGAAAACCTATTGCCAGGGCATTATTGCCATTATATGTAATAGGTGTCAGTTGCATTGGTGGTAGATGTTAAACCACAAGAAGCTTCTAGACTTAACCAATTTGTTGGTTGTATTTCAGAACTTGTTGCAACCGATCATATATAGAAATACAGTTGCGCACAGTTAATACTGACTGTAGCACACAGGCAATATGACAAGCTTCATCATCATCAACATTTATTCATATAGCGCCAGCAAATTCCGTAGCGCTTTACAATTGGAAACAAACATTAATAAAACAATACTGGGTAATACATACAGAGAGGTAAGAGAACCCTGCTCGCAAGCTTACAATCTATAGGACAATGGGAGTTTGAAACACAAGGGCATGTGCTACATCATATTGCACAATGGACCAGCTAGAATGCAAAGGTAAAAGTATTGAGTGGGCTGTGTGTGTTGCAATGTTGGTCAGAGGGTTGTTGTCTTGTGTTAGCTGTGTAGAGGATGGTAATAGGGTAATCTAGGGAAATTAAGATTGGGGTTGAGGAATATCATAACCTTGTCTAAAGAGGTGGGTTTTCAGTGAACGCTTGAAGGTTTGGAGACTAGAGGGAAGTCTTACTGTGCGTGGGAGGGAATTCCACAAAGTGGGTGCAGCCCGGAAAAAATCCTGTAACCGAGAATGGGAGTTTGTGATGAGATAGTGGAAGAGAGACGCAGATCTTGTGCAGAATGGAGGTGTCGAGTTGGGAGGTATTTTGAGACAAGTGAGGAAATGTATGTCGGTGCAATTTTGTTGATGGCCTTGTATGTTAGTAGAAGAATTTTATATTGGATTCGTTGAAATACAGGCAGCCAATGTAGAGACTGACAGAGTGGCGCAGCAGAGGAATAACGGTTTGCAAGGAAAATCAATCTAGCCGCTGCGTGCAAAATAGATTGTAGGGGTTCAAGTCTGACTTTGGGAAGACCAGTAAGGAGGGAATTGCAATAGTCGATGCGGGAGTTGATGAGTGCATGAATTAATGTTTTTACGGTGTCTTGTGTCAGATATGTGCGTATTCTGGAAATGTTCTTTAGGTGTATGTAACATGCTTTAGATATAGAGTTGATGTGGGGAATAAACGACAGTTGTGAATCAAGGATTACAACTAGGCAACGAGCTTGCGGGGTGGGATTTATGGTCATGTTATCAACAGAAATAGAAATGTCAGGCAGGAAGCTTCTGTTTTTGGGTGGGAATATTATTATTTCAGTTTTTGAAAGATTGAGTTTAAATTGGCGAGAAGACATCCAAGATGAAATAGCAGAAAGACAGTCAGTAAGGTGAGACAACACAGATGGTGAAAGATCAGGAGAGGATAGATAGATTTGTGTATCATCCGCATAGATATGATACTGAAATCCAAAGGAGCTTATTAGTTTTGCAAGAGCTTATGCAGTTAATGAACTTAACACTATTATAGTACGTTCATATATGCAGATGGTGGTAAGCTTATACTGTTGACAATGTCAGAGAACAGGTGCTCATATATATTTTGGGCCTCTGGTCACTTTATATAACTATATAATTAAGAGAACAAAAAAAGGGTGCAACTCCACATATGACTTCTTTAAAGTTCAACTGTCACTGGAAGAACCTGCTGAAAGCCTAACTTCCTGTCTGTGAATGCTCAGTAAAGGGATGCGAATGGCTGGAAGCTGCACCATCTCCTGTCTTCTCTAGATCAAAGAGGACACCACTACCAAGATGTGAGATGGAGCATAACACTCCATAATAACACAGATAGCACAGAGTGAAAAGTAAAAATGTCACTTAAAGTCAGCTCTACTCTTACTTTAGGACTATCACTTGAACTAATTACAACATTTTATTACTAACTTTTCTTAATAAATCATGAGCGTAAGGGGACATTAGGATGTCATTTATGTAACATTTCCCACTTGTACATTGTTAATGTTTTTATTACATTTGACATTTTATTTGTGTGCATAAAAATGTGTTTCTAGTATTAAGGCTATCTGGTTGGTACAAAAGGCTAAAGACTGATCTGCACTAACTCTAACCACATATAAATATTGTGCATTGGAATTGAGGCTCTACAAGACCATCTAAAATTGGAATGTCCTCCAAAATGTGCATTAACCACGCCTTGAAGCTCTTTCGAATATCTCATCCTGCTTCTCAAAATCTTGTTTTTGCATGTGGGTGCAAGACAAGATGCATTCAAATTCAGCAAGGAGTGGTCTGATCCATCCAGTTCCTCCCATCAGAAGTGGAAACATTCTGTCCAATCACAGGAGTGCCCTTGCACTGTCAAACACGCAGAGATGCTTGATGAACTTTTGGAAAAGCTTCAGGAAAAGCTGGATTTGGTCATTGAATTTAGTGTGGACTGTCTTCTGTCATTTATCAATCACATTTCAATGATCTTGTTCATCTTTACATTCGACCTAGCGCTCTTGGGCGGAAAATAAACACGTTAGGAGTTCAGACAAAATACATTCTAATTTCAAATGAAACAAATTACTCACAAATGTTATTTTATCAGGTAAGTCGCTGTCTGTAATACTGCCCCCGTCCCTCCTCCTCATCTATAGGCTGTATATTGCTCTACTTTGAGCTTGGCATATGGAAAGCTCAGGTCGAATGGCTGTAAAAATAAGAAATAATGAGGTAGAGTAGGAACTGTCTGTACTGATGGTATTTCTTGAAAGGCATTATAGATCCTGAACGCTGTCAGTCCTATTTTTGACCTGCTACACTTTTGAAAAAAAAGTACTGACAGTACTGACTATAATCTACATAATAATCTACTGGTCACCAACTATTGGTCTGTTCTAGCTCAATTCACATTCTGATTTCTGGTGAACACAGGAGATAGTAAAGTACCATGGAGAATTGTAAAGTTGTCCTTAAGTATAAGTTCTTATTGTCTGTACTGCCTTTAGCATGAACGCTTGTTAAACTAATGATCAATGTTATTTTAATAAACATCAGAATGACCAAAAACACAACAAACAGCATTCAAGGTCCAAACTGCTAAAACTATTATGAATATGCTTAAAACATTTATCATAATAATCACAGATCACAGATTTTTCAAGAGTTTTAGCAATGCACCATGAGCAGATATAAAACTCCTTGAGCCCTTAAGCATCCAAATTAGAAGCTGCTAAACTACTATCCAAGCACGGTCCTCACTTTCCACAATGCACTTGCACTTTGAATCTGGCTACATTAGCTTGTGTAATCTCCATGGCCCAATCAGAAGCCTGTTTTTTAAAGTGCTAGTTAATAGTATTTTGTGTAACAGAAAAAGTGAAAAAAAAATTAATAAACTATATGATGTATAAGGCAATATTTATATTAGCAGTTACATTTAAAAGTTGTAAACTAGTAAAGAACGTGAGCTACGGAGTTTTCACAGTTTTATTAATACTGTAACTATACACATGGAGCTGATAGGTAATCCAGCAGAAGCAGCAGCAGACATCACAGATTTGTGGGGTGAGCTTTAACTACTCACTACATAAGCTGATGTATCACTGTAACTTAATTTGCCTAGGGGGAGAAATGGTTCCACAGAATGTGAAAGCATGGGGGTTTAGAGACTGATAGACGTTGCCGACAGTTGGAGGATAAAACTCATGACTACTTGATACATAACTAGTATTGGCGCTTGTCACAACTACAGGCTATTATGTAAATAGGTGGTAAATATGAAGTATATTATATAGTTTTGTAATTATGTAAAAACATGTTTATTGTATGATGCCATTTCATATGTATCTTCAGTGTTTTAAGTGGCATTTCACTTTTACATGTTTTATAAGAATATCGACTAAATAAAAAGAAGCATTATTATTACATATGTGATATATATATCAACTTGAGGTTGGTATTTAATAGCATATACATATAGATATGAATGAATTCACATACATTTACATGCCACGGTAGATATGAATGTGAGCATGTTTAGTGCGCAGGGCTGGTTAGACATCAAAAGAGAGTACTTCTTTGGAATAAAGGCACCAAGTGACAAAGTGTGACACTCTTTTACTAACAAACACGTACAGTAGAAATTTAGAAAATGTGCTAACACCATATTCATTCATTAACATCCAAGAAAACACTTTAAAGTACCACACTCTTCAATGAAGACTCTTTGGTGAAACACCTGTTACTCATTTGTTATCCAAACCATTATCTTCTTCTTGAGGGGAGAGGTGAGAAAAAACACAATAATAGACAGACCAAAGACACTTCTCTAAGCAGATGGAAAGCAGGAAAACAGTTGAGGTGATAGCAACGAAGATGTTACTTCACTGCAAGTCCAGGGGAAGAAGCAATGATAAGGTTTGTGTACATATTGCAAGCAGCTTCAGGAGCAAAGAGTAACAAAAGTGCAGAATTACACCTGCAACCTATTTTTGATCAGTTTTGCTAGCTTTGTCTGCGCATTTATACTCCTTCTATCTGTATGTTCATATAATGGACCATCTGCTTATGGTACAAACTTTACTGAATGACTGAGATCACTTAGATGCATAAAACAGTGATTTGGAAGATATACTTTATCATTGCTGATATTATTATATTATGACCAGAGCAATTTTCATGCTAATGAGAATTGTGTAAGGAAGCAGAAAAATTAGTCGAACTTATAGGTTTCCACAATTCTTCCAATGGTTACTGTTAAGCAACTATTGCAACTCCAAAAACTTAGCATATGAGTATAGGAATACCAAATAAGTGAATTCTTCACTACAGCGAGATGTATTAATGCCCGAATTTGGATGTGGCATTAAATCAAACAGACATCAGTTGCTGTTTTAAAAAATAAATACATTAAGCAGCAATTTATTTATTTTTAAAACCGCATCCAATGTCTGTATGACTTGAAAATACCAAGCTGCATGGGGTTTGGAGCAAACTGCAGTTTTTAAAACCAAACAGCATGGTAAAACTTGTTGTAAAGGCACCTGCCTGGCATAACAGTCCAGGTGGGTGACCACCCAGCCATGCAAACCTTCTAGATAAATAAATAATTTGAAAATGGAGTTGTGAGTCCTCCTTTAAATCCTTAAGCTGCCCCACTGCTACGCATCCTGGACTGAGAGTCGCTAAAGCAGGGGGACAATGAGAGAGGGGTCCCCCAACTGAACTGTAAACCATTACCATTCTAATCAGGCTGAGCCGGTCTCTACTACAACAGGGAATCCCTCAATGTGGGCTCCCCTCACACATAGTGTGCACCAGTGAAAGGTCAGTGAAAAGCTGGAGCTACATGGGAAGATCCTGATTTTCTGCATTATCCCAGTACTTACAGACCGAGGGTGCCAGGAAGATCCTCAGGGTTTTTCATACCTAGATGAGTTGATAGTCTCTGGAGAAGTGGACCATGCTGTTTTGTGTGGCACTACCTTTCCATAGAGGCTACAGTACTGTGTTGACCAGGCTGGGTTGTATCACACTATAACAGGAGGACCCCATGCTGTGGACTACCCTGTCAGTTTAGGAACTAATCCAGCATGTCTATCCTGGTGCTGGTTTTGACTGTAGTATAGAGACCCCAAGCTCGTTGTCCCTGAGTTTTAGCCCAGGCTGTATAGCACAGGGATTGGTTTAAGAATTTTAGGGAGGCACACTAGCCAATGTTTATTTGTTCATTTATTAAATACAATCTCATAGGCATTCAATTCAAACAGCTGGGTGAGGAAGATTTGGTAAGACCTTTCATTTTCTTTTTAAAGTTTATGAATCAATACCCCAGCTTGCTGGGATTTGTAGTTCCCTAATAATTGAAGAGACACTGATTAACCATATAATATAAGCAACCTGTGGCTCTACAGCTGTTGCACAAAGCACTTTTTACATTTCTCCCACAGCTCACAGTGCAGTGAATAAATTACTGTTGCCACTAATTTACTCACTGCAGTAGCAAGCTGTGCGGGAAATTTAAAAAGTGCTTTGTCTTCTATGCACCCATCACACAGAGCGGTCATGGTTTTCTCTTTTCTTTCTACAAGCATATTTCTCAGACAGCATGCGGTTAGAGCAATCTCGCCTATCAGAACCACCTCTATACTATTTTATGAAGCCGCATCTGATTTTGGATGCAAATACAGAACTCAGCTCTCGATACATTGCCGTGTCCTGTACTTTGCAATCCATTTCATAGTAAAACACGCACTTTGCAATTTCCTTTATTCCTAATTTCAGATTTGCAGCTTTACTTGCGTAAATAATCTTAATGCATTACCTGATCTGAAACAGCAAAATAAGATGTAGTTTTACAAAATCGGATTTCACGGCCTAGGTCTGAAACAGTTATAGGGCTCTAAAACAATTGTATACCTTTTATTGTTTTGTTTCATTATTCATATATTTTATTGTTTTTATTTTGAATGTATTAAGTATAACTCAGTATTGGGGTCCTCTGTGCACATTACAGAATGTCCTTCCATTCTCTATTCTGACATTGTTCACTTGTAACTTTCAGTGTTGATATCTAGGTCAAGAAAACAAAATGCCAACATAAAGCTCTCTCAACCATATTTTTCCATTTAAAAAATGGTTAACACTGGAGAAATTAGAGATTTCTTAAATCTTAACCCCATTAATGGAGCTTACCGCTGTCTCCAAACACCTCTATCGGCACAGGACCACTAGTTCATTTATTAATCTGTGAAAAGCTTTGACGCTAAAGAGGGAAAACACTCCATTGAGGAGGGGGTCAACATCGGAGCTTTCAGAGCAGAAAGGGCATGGTAAATGTGCTTCTTTATGTATTGCTCCAATTTGAGCAGTACATATTGAGGGCTACTGCGCTGGGTTCATAAACAGACCACTATGTAAGATAGTTGTCCGGTTTACATGGTTTAGCTTTTACATTACCCACATCTTTTCTGTTCTTCTATTTTGGTGGTTTGCAGTGTTTTCTCTACCCTTATACCCACTTACTTCGCATTTTATACCCAACTCTATTCCTATCATGAAATATATATTATAATATCCTATTATTAAACATTTATGTATAAATGCCAAAATGTTTTTACATTTTGTTTTACATTGTCTTGACTGAATGAGTCAAGCCAAGAAGAATGGCTCCAAGATCTCAGCTCAAGATCTCGAGCACAATTATATTAAAGTTCCCAGACCTTGAAGTTGCTAGAAGGACTCTGCACCATAGGATTGATTTTATTATGATCTGGGTCCTATCAGATTATTACTTGGGTCCTCTCTGATTATGACTTGGGTCCTATCTGATTATGACTTGGGTCCTCTCTGATTATGACCTGGGTCCTCTCTGATTATGACCTGGGTCCTATCTGATTATTACTTGGGTCCTATCTGATTATTACTTGGGTCCTCTCTGATTATGACCTGGGTCCTATCTGATTATGACCTGGGTCCTATCTGATTATGACCTGGGTCCTCTCTGATTATGAATTGGATACTCTCTGATTATGACCCGGGTCCTCTCTGATTATGACATGGGTCCTCTCTGATTATGACCTGGGTACAAAATAGTGCTAATAATACCTGAGGACAGACCCTGGAAAATGTATCCACTTCAAGGAGAACCAGTCAGTAATTGTATTGATATCAAACAAGATAAATAATATTACAAATACATTATGGCCCATACAAAGGGATGTTAAAAATATCATCAACTTATGACACATTACAAAACTTGATTTAATCTATTGAGCAGAATATATTTTCCTAAGTATAACATATTTGCACCAAAATGTGAACAAAATATTTACTTTAATCTTTGTACTTCTACCACACTTTCCATTAGTAAGCACCAGAGTGTGCTCCTGCTCTGACACTGTCTAGCTTATTTTCTGGATCCTTATCTATAATGCAGACTTAAAAATCTGCATCTAAAACCAATACATTTAAAAAGACAGAACTATACACTACAAAGGGGTTTCCATAATTTGGAGCGCCATGACTAGAATCTACTATCTATCTATCTACCTATCTATCTATCTATCTATCTATCTATCTATCTATCTATCTATCTATCTATATATGTCATATCTATCTATCTATCTATCTATCTATCTCTCTATCTATCTATGTCATATTTATCTATCTATCTATCTATCTATCTATCTCATATTTATCTATCTATCTATCTATCTATCTATCTATGTCATATCTATCTATCTATCTATCTATCTATCTATCTATGTCATATCTATCTATCTATCTATCTATCTATCTATCTATCTATCTATCTATCTCTCTATCTATATCATATTTAACTATCTATCTATCTATCTATCTATCTATCTATGTAATATTTATCTATCTATCTATCTATCTATCTATCTATCTATCTATCTATCTATCTATCTATCTATCTGTCTGTCTGTCTGTTTGTCTGTGTGTCCGTCTATCTATCTATCTATCTATCTATCTATCTATCTATCTATCTATCTGTCTGTCTGTCTGTCTGTCTGTCTGTCTGTCTGTTTGTCTGTCTGTCTATCTATCTATCTATCTATCCATCTATGTCATTTCCAGGGTCGGACTGGCCTGCCGGTGAGCCTGGCCTGCCGGGGAGCCGGGCTATCCCTGGCAGGCCCGACCCTGATCGCTGCCCTCTTCGTTGGTGGGGGGGGAGCGGACACTTTAAAAAGCAAAAAGCGAAAAAAAAAAATCCATACTCACGTGATCCATGGCACCGGAGCCCCTCCTCCCTCCACTCTGTTCTGTTCACACAGATTGTCGGGCGTGACGTCATCACACCCGACGTTCAGTGAAGAGCGGCGCAGAGAGGAGTCGCAAGAAGAAAGAAGACAGAAGAAGAGACGAAAAGAAAAGAAAGAAGCCAATAGAATAGGTAAGTGAAGGAGTGGAAGCAAGGGGGGAGCAAAGACAGCATAGGCAGCATAGCAGAGTGTGAAGGGGGGAGCAAAGATAGCATGGCAGAGAGTGAAGGCGGAGCAAAGGCAGCATGTCAGAGTATGAAGGGGGGCCAAAGCAGCATGCCAGAGTGTAAAGGGGCAAAGGCAGCATGGTAGAGTATGAAGGAGGGCCAAAGCAGCATGGCAGAGTGTAAATGGGGCCAAGCAGCAAGGCAGAGTGTGAAGGGAGGCCAAAGCAGCATGGCAGAGTGTGAAAGGGGGCCAAAGCAGCATGGCACAGGGTGATGAAGGAGGGCCAGGAGAAGGGGGAGCAAAA
>JAVHZZ010000003.1:87783417-87818417 GCA_036250195.1 Mixophyes australis | reverse complement strand
GCTGAACTCAGCAGCACGTCCTGTTAATGATATGGTGGAGGTTTTCTTTTTACATAGTTGATGGCAATTTGCCCTAAAACTCCATATGGTCTTGGAAAACCTGCATGTGGTTTAGGGGTTTGGAAACCCACAGCACATCAGTTTTGAGTCCAAAATGCTTGATAGCAAATCCAACAGCTCGGAAGGTAAAGTCGCTGGTGTTGTGTGGAGATGTCTGGAGGTTTCCAACTTGCATAAAAATGTCACATTAGTGGATTTAGCCCCTGCTGTGTTTCACTTTGTGGGTAACACCACTATACTCCATATTGTAGCACTATTTTGTATGATAAACTCTCTGTTTTGTGAGGGAAGTAAATAACCTGGAAACCTGAGAACAGTCTAACAACGCATAAACAAGATTAAATAAGTGTACTGGAAACAGCCAGGGCCATCTTAACAACATTATGGGCCCCCGGGCAAAGCAGGGCAGCGGGGCCCCTAGATATAGATATAGATATATAGATGTATACACATACAGATATAGATATAGATTTATAGAGATAGAGATAGATAGATGTACTTGCTCAGTGACCCTTGTAGGTTTTTTTTGCAGGTTTTTTTCTTTTGCAGGATTATTTATTCTCATTAAGAGCCGTGCCTATGGGACCCCCTTGCCCGTGGGGCCCCCGGGCAGCTGCCCATCGTGCCCAATGGAAAAGATGGCCCTGGAAACAACTACATACTTTATACTGTATGTACTTCAAAAGTATTTACGGTATTACTATTATCTGTTCAGTGTTCTACAATAGCTGACTCCAGAGACACAAATCAATGTATCTGGATGGTGTTAATTGCCAGCCAGTGAGTAGCTGCAGCTGAAGTCACTTGTCCTTTGGGTAAATCATTTAACATGACTGACTCCATAAAGAAGTTCCTGTAAGTGAAAATTTGGATTTTTGATGTTCAGGAACAACAGAATTCATAACATTAGGGGTCATTTATAAATGAAATGCACTGCATCTATATGTGTAGGGGCAGCCCCCAGTTCAGTAGTTTATTATTATTATCTTTTATTTCTGAGCGACAAAAGGTTTTCTATAACACTGTACATACAGGGCCTGACGCCTATAAGTGCTGTATTTTGTGTAAAATCACTCTGCGCATGCCCAGAAACAAACCATACACCAGATACACAGCAACGTCTGATGCATCTTCAAGCGCAAAGGACGAAAGACTATTCGAACCATCTATTAGCTGATTCCCTTCGAAGTTTAACATGACACTTTGCCCTAAAACACCATATGGTGTTGTCAAACCTGCATGTGATATCATACAACCTATGATTTCAGAGGTAGAATGGGGAGGGGACTGGGCGTATGCATGTAGTCATGTACAGTAAGGACATGCTAAGCTCGAGAGTATGCAATAAAGTCTGATTGAAGCTTTGGGCATCGCAAATGTATGTATTTTGCTGTCGTATCATTTCATTAGCTGCAGGTCGAGTGTAAGTGCAGAATACTATGATGACGGCTGTGTATACAACATATTTACCCACTTTTGAAGGCAGCTGTCCGGGAGGGGGTCCGTCAAAGGGGCGTGACCACACGTGGTCCACCGTTAGGCTCCGCCCCTGTCAATCTTATGTAATTCCGGCCCATCGCAGAAGGGGGGGGCCACGATGCCGGGTTTAGCCCCGCCCCCACCCATCTTCAACAATGGAGACAGCTGGATCCGGGATTTTTGCCTGCTCTCTCGGGAGTCCGGGAAAACTCACAAGAATTCGGGAGTCTCCCTGACATTCCTGGAGAGTAGGCAACTATGGTATACAAGCTAGAACATGGGCATGCAATCAGGATCAACTGTAAAAAAATACATTTTATGTATACTAGACATTCATAACATACTCATAAATGTATTGTATGGTTGTAAAACATAGAGAGAAACATTTTTAATTTTTTAATGTTTTGTCATTAATGACAATGGGCCTGATTCATTAAGGATCTTAAATGAAGAAGTATTTTATTTCAGTCTCCTGGACTTTACATTTCAGTGTACAAATAAACTATCAAGTATTTGTGTGCTACATGAAAAAACAGTCAGTATTTAACTTATGTGTAAAACAGAAAACTAGTTTGCACCCCTTGCATTGTAACATGGTTTTGTCCAGGAGACTGAAATAAGATACGTCTTCAGTTAAGATCCTTAATGAATCAGGACCTATATTATTAATATTAATTCAATATCTTATTTTTTCTGTTATTTTGAGACTTTCTATTCCACATATATATTGGATGCAGGGCCGTCTCTTCCATTGGGCACAATGGGCAGGTGCCCGGGGACCATGCGGGCTAGGGGGTCCGTCAGAGGTAGCGCTAAAAAAAAATCCTGCAAAAAAAATAAAAATAAAATACTAACCTTGCGGTCAGCTGGCGATCCGGCTCCCTCCTTGGTCTCCTCCTCCGTGCGGCGCTCGCAGTGCATGTCGGGCGTGATGACATCACGCCCGCCCAACATCCATTGCGGAGCGCAGCACGGAGGAGTCCTCCGTGCAAAACAACTTTAATCAGTAGGCAGCAGCAGTGACTCGGAAGAAAAGTGAAGAGGATCGCATCGGAGAGTAAGCCGATTAAAAGGTAAGTTAAGGGGTTTGTTTGTTTAATTATTTCAAGGGACGCTGATGGCTGATATATATATATATATATATATATATATATATATCACTTTTTTTTTTAATGTGTATATATATATATATATATATATATATATATATATATATATATATAGGGGCCCCGGTGCACTGCTTTGCCCGGGGGCCCGTAATGTTCTAAAGAGGGCCCTGATTGGATGTATCCTGCAGTGTCTTGTCTGGTAGAGCAGAGCAATCCTGGACCCGTATTTCTCAACAAACGTATCTTTACATCCGCTCCTTGTTGAATACGGATGTGTGTATACGCGATTTATGTGCATTTTGTTTTAAAAAATGCACAATACGCTTATTTTGCATGCCTTAATAAATCAGGCCCACAATCTCCACCTATTGCAGTTAATTCTGCAATCCCAGGCTACAGAACGCATATTTGGATTTTTTGTGCATTAGAACATAATCCTATTTATGGAAAACCTACTCAGACTTGCTCATGAA
The DNA here is from genome assembly GCA_036250195.1 of Mixophyes australis. Classification (NCBI taxonomy): domain Eukaryota; kingdom Metazoa; phylum Chordata; class Amphibia; order Anura; family Limnodynastidae; genus Mixophyes; species Mixophyes australis. Next base: position 87,815,296 of record JAVHZZ010000003.1, on the reverse strand, counting down.
TAGATGTTTCAAAGCTATTTCAGTGAATGTGGGTTATTTACGTCTGAACGCTGATACAGAAACTCAGAGATCCCCAATATGTCAAGCATAGCACTCACTGAGGTTGACCCAGCGACATAGCTATAGACCTGAGCTATGGTCATCTGACCAGGTGTTTCTTTGTTCATGGAATGGGGTGGCCCTAGACCAGCTTGTCATGCTTGAGTTATCTATTCAGTTGCTTCATATACTACTTGTCTCTCTTCTCGTGACTGCACATCCAGATGGTTTCATTGAATGCTTTTTGATGACTTTATACTTTTTTAGTTTATAAACCAGATAATTTTAAAAAGTTTAATTTAGATTTAATTTTTAAGATTGTATTATTTATATGTGAAAAGCTACCTTTTTATGTTACTCAGTGTTATTGTTGATAAAGTTTTTTGATAATGGTGTGTTAGACTTTGAACAATCTTATCCAGATTATTATAAGGTGATTGGTCCACATTCATTTCTTGTGTCACAGTGATACAAAGTTACATTATAAACTATAGGGACATTGTTGTCATGTTTTAATATATTCTATTCCAATTAAAGGGATATTATTATGATGTTTATATAATGTATAAAATAATATGTTCTGTACTTTTAAATATAGGGTAGCATAATGTAATAACATTTGGAATTGCTCTAGATTCCCCAATCTCGAGGTAAAGCTATGTAGACAATGCTATCAACTAATTACCTATAATGTAGCTACCTATACATTGTCTTGTAGCACAAAGAAATGTAGGGTTTGTCAGGTTTACTACAACAACACAGTAGAAATTGAGACTTTTATGTAAAATTGTTTCTGCTCCATATAGTCCTATCACAGGTCACTTATACAATGGTTCACCAACTGTTGGCATAATATATTAAAAACATATGAGGGACTAAAACATTAAGGTTCGTTTATGAAAGGGTAATGGAAGTGCAGTTTTTATGCCAATGTAACCATTAATCTGGAGATCTAATGTTGTCTGGGCTGCTATAAAGTCATACTCATGATATAGTGCCTTCTTATACAGCCACTCTCAGGAGCACTGCTGAACAATATCACAAGGAGATGAAGCCAAGGGCAGTGTAAAAAAAAAAAAGACAGGGCTACATTTTAAATGCTATTTAGTAGATTTTAACATTATGTTAACATTAAGTAGACATAGGCAGTCAACTTCATTCCAAGTTAGTAATGTATATTTTATATATCAGTCAGTGAGTCGGCAATTCATTGGAAAAAAATGACACCATCATTAGAAATAAAACAAACACTTTATACAGTTTATTCAATTATTATTTAAACAGTAACACAGTAATAGATCCTTAGGAAATATATATATATATATATATATATATATATATATATGTGCTTTCAAAAAATTTAAAAACTGTACAATATACAATTGCATAGTGAAGGCGAAGGTACAATGGTAATATGGTATTTCAATACTCTTCTCAACTCACCTTCAAATCAAGAGCATGAATATATATATATATATATATATATATATATATATATATATATATGTATATATATATATGGCTGTATATATATATAAAAATTAGTTCAATTGATATTCTATATAGTTGCACACATTTATATTTGTAGCACGTGTAGCTATCACCTGTCATATTAATTTCTTCTCAGTACATATAAATATATATCTGAAGCTGATCTGTTGGAAGCATAAAATATGGCAAAGTTTGAGAATCTGAGCGACTTTGACAAGGACCAAATAGTGGTTGCTAGACGACTGGGTCAGAGAATCTCCAAAACGACTGGTCTTTTGAAGTGTTGTCAGTATGTAGTGATTAGTAGCTAATGAAGTATGTTCCCAAGGGGCCTTAGGAACATACTACATTTACTGTATATGTCAGAGTGTAGACATCTTCCTCTACACCCAAACCCATTCCCTGAAGTGGCAGCATAACTCCCCTATATTGTAAGTGCAGATTACCCAAACCTGTTAAAAACGACAGTGGTTAGTACCTACCAAAAATGATCCAAGCATGGAATCGGTGAAAGGGTCTTGGGCAGCCAAGGCTCATTAGTGCGTGTGGGGAGCGAAGGCAAGAACATCTGGTTAAATCCGACAGAAGAGCTACTGTAGTACAAATTGCAGAAAAAGCTAATGTTATCTATGATAGCATGGAGTCAGAACACACAGTGCACCGCAGCTTGCTGCTGCATATGGGGTTGTGTAGCAGCAGACTGGTCAGAGATCCCATGCTGACCCCTCTCCACTGCCAAAAGCACCTACAATTGGCACGTGAGCCATGGAGCAATGGAAAAAGGTGGCCTGGTCTGATGAATCATGTTTTCTTTTATATCATGTGGACGGCCGGGTGCGTGTGTATCATTTATCTGGGGAAGAGATGGCACCAGTATGCACTAAGGAAAAAGAAAAGCCGTCAGTTGTGATTCTCTTGGCAATGTTCTACTAGGAAATCTTGGGTCCTGGAATTCATGTGGATGTTACATTGATATGTATCACCTACCCAGTCAAGTACACCCCTTCATGGCAAGAATATTCCCTAATAGCTTTGGCCACTTTTAGCAGGATGATGAACTCTGACACACTGCAAAAATAGTTCAGGAATGGTTTGAGGAACATGACAAAGAGTTCAAGGTGTTGACTTGGCCTCCAAATTTCCCAGATCTCAATCTGATTGAGCATCTGTGGGATATGCTGGAAAAACTAGTCTGAGCCATGGAAGCTCCACTTCTTAATTTACAGGATTTAAAGGACATGCTGCTAATGTCTTGGTGCCAGATAGCACAGGACACCTTCCGAGGTCTTGTGGAGTCCGTGCCTTGACGGGTCAGAGCAGTTTTGGTAGCACAACGGGGACATATCCAATATTAAGCAGGTGGTTTTAATGTTGTGGCTATTCTGATGTGTCTTGTCTGTTGAATATTAAGGGCCTAATTTAGAGACGGACGGAAGTCCGACCAATAAGTGCAAAAAAAAGGTTTTGGCTGCTGCATAAATAATTTACAAGTGATAGACATGAGTTAAAGACAGATAAATAGATAGATAGATAGATAGATAGATAGATAGATAGATAGATAGTTAGATAGATAGATAGATAGATAGATAGATAGATAGATAGATAGATAGATAGATAGATAGATAAAAAGATAGATAGATAGATAGATAGATAGATAGATAGATAGATAGATAGATAGATATGAGAAACAATTGATCGTTTTAATTCATTGATGTGTACATAATAACAGTTGAGTGGGCGCATAAGTAAAATAAATTATATATATATATATATATATATATATATATATATACACACGTACACACATAGTTGTCCTTCTGCAAAATTGTTTAAAACCTAATTCCAAGTTCAGCAGAAGCAATGATCATAATAAATTATATAATAGCATTGTATTTTCATTTTAGGTTCTGAAGCTGTAACTCAGGCAGATCTTAGAAATTCAGCTGAAATGGAGCCTTATTATTTGGTCAAATTCTGTGCTGAGTTTTAAATTGCTGCACCCCTAATATCCATCTCCAAAAATAGTATACAAATCACAGTTATTTGCAATTGTTGGTAGTGAAATGGATAAGATTATAATCTAGATTTTTTTGTTGGTCATATTTTAAACCCATAAATAATGGCGCTATATAAATAAATGATGATGATGATGATTATCCCTATACTTGACTATTCTACGACAGATGAGTTTTCAGTACATTTCTGTTCTGATAGCTTTACCCTGTGTGCTTCGGGAAATATACTTTAATGATAAAAATCTATGCAAAAAAACAGAAAGGTTTTTAAAGAGATGTAATTGAAGATTTTAAAAAATACTCCTGATTTACTGACATGTTAGTTTACATAGAAAATAAAACAAGCATGTCACTACCAGCTGCCTGGGCATCATTTCATACTTGTATCTATTATCTCATTCTTACTTGTCATATCCATTTATATAACCATGCAGGTAAACCTTCTACGCAGCTTCTCTGCCTTTTGGTCCTCTGGTCGGGGGCTTGGGAGACGGCACTGAAAGCCCAGGGCAAGATGTGCCTCCAGAGTGGTGACCCGGGGACGCCAGAAAATTACTAGCACTAGCATCTGATTTTTAAGGAATTGTTGCATATTCTAATCACTTTGTTTTAAGCACCTTATCCTTATACCCTGGCAAAGGGACTTCACCTAGCCTTCCGGCAAAGGAATTATGTAGACTCTTGACCCCTAAGGGACCTGTTGGCCTCTGGGTTGAGAGATAGAGGGACCCTTCCTCTTTTGAGGAGAGCCTGAAGTTTGCAGCTCCATTGTGCACTTTTTTGGTTTAACACCTTTATTTGCACTTGGAGCACGATAACACCTTTCCCAGAATATAAATTTAAAAAGGCATACAAGAGTGTTATTAAAAACACATAAAAAGCCATTATGCCTGCTTCTGAATGCCATTTTTTTTTCTGCCAATGAAACACAATATTCAGATGCCTGTTTACTAGCAGATAGTAGTCACGGATAAAACTTGGAATCCCTGTCACAGAAGAGCACTTACCTTGTAATATATTTAGCATTTATGGTGATAAATGTATTTAGCTGGCTGGGAAAACTTATAGTGTGAAACCTTTTATTTAGGCAGGGGTAGGCTGGGCTGGGGGGTATCTGCCCCTGGGCCAGTCCCATAGTTGGGCTGAGTCATTTAGCCACTTGCATTTTTTTCCTTTAATTTGTCCCTAATAGGCTGCTGGGTCGAGTCTTGCCCCCGGGCTAAAACTTGCCAGCCCTCCTCTGTCTAAAGGTGATACTTACATGAGTTTCTGCTGCTAACATATCCCATCTTTTAAAAAAATGGCATAAAAAGAAATGGGAAAAGAGAGGAATTAAATAGAGAATAGATATTAATGTTAAACAATTTTTATGAGCTAAATTCCAACACTGCCACGCTACTATTAACAGTATAAATGGCCCACTATGCATTGGCTGGATTAGATTATAAGTGATGAGATGGGTCATGCAGATTTGATAGCCAAACAGCAAGTTACAAAAATGTCTGGAATATCATTCAACTAATAATTAATGAAGTGACCTGATAGCTTTAATATGAAAACCTCTTCTCTGGATCTTATGTTCTCTATAAAACACAATCTATTTACATTACATTTCTCTTTGTGAAAATGTGTCTAATCCTCCGACCTCACACATAAAGTGGAGCACTCCCACAGTAGACCTCATCCTAGATTGTGTCCCCAGTAAAACACTTTGTGTGGCCTTCCAGTTTGGCTGGAGATGAGAATGTTGGAAAAAGTAAAAACATTTCTTCAAAGTCCATCCTATGACCACTTTGAATCACTTGTTCATTCATTTCAACTTTTTTTTTTATTTAAAAAACTGCTAATTTATTGGAACAGTCCTTATTACAAGTATCAGTTTTGTGTGATTTATTGTTTTTACTACATTGGTAAAAATGTGCCTAGAATTTTATTTGATATATATGCTACATTTTTCTCCCCCGCATATACCGCTAACTTGGTCTGCGAATCCATGTGCTGCCTCATACCAAAATTGACACGCAATGTAATTTGCTATGAAGGCCCACACTATTGTACTTTCATATATTTGATAAAATTGACAGTTTGTTTCACTGTATGCTGTGCATGTAATACCAATGTCAATGTGACACTATTTAAAAGATTGAAATAAAACTCAATGAACACCAAAAGTTTAAAAGATTTATCATCTAGAAAGACTAAAAACAAAAAACAATTTGAGAAATGTTATAAATAAGAGTCACATTTCCTATTGTTAGAAACCCATAGCATTCAAATTGGGTATGGAATTACTCTTATCACTACCCTTTTAATATATGAAAAAAATATGCACAGATGACAGGTGTAAATCTTCTTCAGACATCTCTGACATCGCCCCGAGATACACTCCTGCACATCTCCTCCCCTCTGAATACACTATTGGCTCGAAGACTTCTCCTGCGCTGCCCTCACCTATGGAACTCCCTTCATTGCCATTCTATCCCCCAATCTTCAATCTTTTAAGCGTTCTCTCAAAACCCTCCTTTTGACATTGGCCTATCCCACCCTCCCCCATGACTACGGCCTCTGCACCCTCTTTCTCCCACATCCTACTAGCTCCTATTGTTTTGTCTTTTCCCACCCTCTATAGTACAAGCTCTCAGGAGCAGGGCCCTCTCTTCCTTCTGTCTCATGTCCGCTATCTTATTTGTTCCTGTCCAGTGTCATATTCTTTTTTATGTCTAAGCTGAACTTATATGTGTTTAGTGTACTCTTGCATACTTGTACTGTCTTATGCTTATGTTTTATGCTGTCTGTATAGCACTTTGGAATCTGCAGTTCCTTAGAAATATACAATGATGATGATGATGACTGGGAAATTGCAGTTAGAATACAGGAGTGCAAAGGACACTTGTACTGCAGTTGTAAACACGATGCCTCTCTCTAAACTGTACCTTTCTCTCAGTAATTTAAGCCTTACATTTTCCTTCCTCTGTACATTTCTAGTCTTGTAGGGTTGGACATAAGTAGAAAAAAGTTATGTCTCAGTCTGCTCTCAGAATGCAATGTATATCCCCGTTATGTGTCACTATACTTAGGTGAGGAAGGGTAGGCATATTGTAGTAAGGGCATTTTCATGCTCCTTTCTTACTATGCTGAGCAAGAAGTTGCCGTAGGTATGCCTCCAAGAGGAGCATAAGATCTGATGTATCCATACTAATGATCATTATAGACACTTGGCATATTATTCCAAGTCACACCTATTTTAAGTTACCTCTGGTTTGCAGTGCAAAGTAAAGTACAAGCCACAATTTACCCTTATGTTGTAAATGTAAATTGCATCCAACTCTACATGACCCCCTTCAATGTACAATGTACACTGTATGTATACTGATGGTTACTCAGGACAGGCAGAGCACTGCTAAATGTGACATTTCTTCTTTAAGGTTCCTTTGTGCCTCCATTTCTGCACCTGTGATCTCTTTTTGTGTAATATTAAATTGAGTGGAAAATTATCAGTAAAACAATCTAAATCCATATTGATTTATTGAGTGATTTTAAGCCAAATATAAAAGCTTGTCTATGGCTTTGCATCAGTGATTAGGAGCTGCACACTAAGGGCCTGAGTTAGGAGCAAAGCAAAGAAAATGAGCAAATTTGCACCTTAGCAAAACCATGTTGCATTAGAGTGGGGGGGTAAATTTATAATGTGGGAACAGATTTATAGTTGGGATACAGCATGTCATAGATCAACTTTAATTTCAGTATAAAAATAAAGCTATCTAGTATTTGTGTGCTGCATGAAAAAAACAGCCAGTATATTCCTTGCGTGCAAAAAATAAATCAGTTTGTACCCCTTTCATTGTAACATGGTTTGTCCAGGTGCACATTTGCTCCTTGTTTTGGCTTTGCTCCTAATTCAGAATCAGGCCCTAACTCCACATGGAATAGGATCTTAGACAGCAACTAATGGCTAATTAAGGCATTCTGTAAGCCCACAAATTTATATGAGCAGGTCGCCCATCAGAAAGAACCTCGACTATGTGTCTAATGTACATAACATACAGCTGCAACTGCAAGAGATGTACTGTGTCCCCGGTAATCTCTTTATAGAAAAATCTCCTTTACTTCCATGCACACTTTCCACTCTGCCACGTAATTACTAATTAGTTGGGGTGCAACTATTAGGAGTTCCTTCAAGCCTTATGGGCAAAATAATTGTCACTCTTTATTGTAATAGATAAAGCTGCTTTGATCCCTTATACTATCATATACTACCATATACCATATACTGTTAAGCGATGACATAATCTGCCAGAGGACATCCACTATCACCATTCCCCGTTCTGTAAAATCACACAGAATTCATGGATTTTATCATTGCAAATGTTGCACCAGTTTATTCCTTAATTTCTTAGATTAGCTAGCTACAAAATAATTAATTAATAAGAAATTAATAAAATAGCTATGTTAGGCATTCTGCCATATAAAAGAAAAAGCCATAACAAAAAAACTAAAAATAATTAGACATCACTAAAAGAGTCCAATCGCTAACTTAATGAAAAAATATAAAGTACTACACACCCATGTCTGTGAGATAAAGCATGTAATTTTATAACATTTAAACATATAACAATAAGACATTTAACCATAAAATACTGCACTGTTGTTTATATAAACCAAAATTCCAGCATAAACTCTAAAAGCAACTAGCTTTGATATGGTTCAAGGTACGTTTCGTTCCATATATGCATCCATGAGTAAATTTCTGGTTTCTATTTAACATATGTCACACGGAGGCTGTTTGCACACAATGTGATATTGTTATTTACTTTATTAAATAACATGTCTTATCTCAGACATGGGTTTGTAGTACTTTATATTTTCTCATTATGTTAGTTATTGAAATCTTTTAGCACTGTCTAATTATTTTTAGGTTTTTTTGGTTGTGCATTTGTGTAGAGAGTGCAGCCTCTACTGTTGACAGTTGTTTGCCAAAGCTACTAAACATGTATATACAATTGTTTAATATTATTAGTTTTACCTATTATCAATGCTAAAAGGGAATTGGTGATTTGTATTAGTATCAATCAGAGACCTATACCTGTTATGCTGTGTGAAAATGTAAATATTCTGAACTACCAAATCTAAAAGATTACTTTTCCACTGTCTTATTTAATATGGGCATCAAATTTATTGTATTGAACATTGTTGCTCATATTTGTGGTAAGCTGGGACTTGTCAGAGCTTACAGACAACATGACTTTCATTAAGAAAATATATATATATGGTTTATGAACTGCTACAGCAACAGCACCACCATCAAACAAGGCCAAAGAAAACCAGTGCCCTTTTTTTGCCAAACTTAAAAAATGAGAAAAGTTGTAGCATATCTTCATTTTTCCGGGAATATGAGGGAAAGATGCAAAACTTTTTAGAATAAACACAGGGGGCTAGATTTACTAAACTGCGGGTTTGAAAAAGTGGAGATGTTGCCTATAGCAACCAATCAGATTCTAGCTATCATTTATTTAGTGCATTCTACAAAATGACAGCTAGAATCTGATTGGTTGCTATAGGCAACATCTCCACTTTTTCAAACCGCCGTATAGTAAATATACCCCAGGGGCTCATGTAGATTCGGAGGCAAACTGCGTTTTCAGTGTACAACATGCTTTCTTATTTCTGCGCATGCCCACAAAACACTAGTTATGTTTGCAGCCATATATAGACTGAGACGCATCATGTGCTTATAGCCACTTGCTGCCACTTACAAGTAAAGAGGCCTTAACAGGGGAAGATAGTAGCAAATGTGACCTACGTAGTATGAGACTCAGACGCAGATGCATCTGTCAGGAGACGGGAAACTTGCGGGTGACCAATCACTGATGTAAGTTACCAATTGATAGTGATGACCATCAGCTTAGCTGCGTCCAGCTCTGCAAGCCTGTGTAAGATGCGATTTTTTGTTTGCAATACAATTTCTGTCTTTGTTTTAGATGGAGATTGCAGATTGTTAGATAGATAGATAGATAGATAGATAGATAGATAGATAGATAGATAGATAGATAGATAGATGTTATGGAATTATGAGAAAAAATTAATTTGTCATATCGTTCGGTGTCTATCTTAAAGTGTATGGTTTTCTTAAAAATGTATTTGCAATTATATGACAGCTCATGACTTGCTGTATTCCTTCTCTATACAAGTGAGAGGATAGAGAAAGTGCTTGCTCCTTTTGTTAAAGCTAGTTAATCTTGTCAGTTAAATACTTCTTGAGTTACTAGTGACCTTAAAACCTTTCTATGGACCATGCTAAGTAACTTTGTAATCACAGCCCAGCTCCCTGTGGACAGATGACTGAGCAGGGAAATCCAAATTACCACTCTAGGCAGTTTCAAAGAGGGGACATTTGCAAAGCAGCCAATCTCCCTGTGTTGAAGAGGTTCACAGGGCAGAGAGGGATTAAACTTGCACTCTATCAAACCATTCTACACCTGTTCTGTAAATAGGAGTTTCACTTAACAACATGTGCACAGTGCATGTCAGACTGTTGCAGATAGAAGACATTCTGTTGGAAGATAGTACTGCTGATGTGTCTGCTCACACTTATTTTTGTCCCTACAAGATAAATAAATAATCTTGTAGAAATAGTACATAACACAAATTCAATACAATGGTACATAATAGTAATAGTAATAATACAAATAGTAAATAATACAATGTATTGCAATTGACATATAATCTATCCTACTGTATAAAAATTGTATAAATAAATAAAATAAAATATTTGCCTGAACCAAGTAAATTAACTAAGTGCAAACTCACAGTACAATTTTATGACACACAGTAATATGAATTAATTCACAATATTTGGAAATATTATTGCTGAATTTCAATTATTATCTCATTTTTTGTATTCCCTTAAAATAAACTGAGCATGTTCTTCTGTATCATTTCTGAATAAATGGAAGCATTGTAGTTATTTATCATAAGCACAGTGTGGTTTACTGACATCAAATATTGTAGTATTATTATTATTATTATTATTATTATTATTATTATTATTATTATTATTATTATCTGTGAGTTTGTTTTACTCATAATTTCATTTTATGGAACAGCACGTTTATAATCAGGAGTAGCTGTATACATGGAGTAAATCTTGTTTCTGCATTTGCCACCATAAAGATGATCTTTCGCCAGGGTAGTGAGTGGCTTTTCAGCTAACTGGATGCCTGGACTTCACAAATCGCTGACAAAGAACCTTTAACGTTTCATCAACGTTGTTAGGACAACAAGGAAGAATGTCTCAGATAATAATTCCCACTTCAAAGATTTCCCAGCTCAAAAGAACCCGGACCATCCTTTTTATTCATCCACATGAACTGGCACTAAAGGGAGTGAACTGTTTGGATTTTTTCGTCGTGTTTATTTTTCTCCTATTCATAGAGGTACTTGGATAAAATAAACAACAAGACAATTACTTGGACATCGCCTTTATCCTATTCTCTGTCACAGGCTACTGCGGCAAATCTGGCAGAGACAGGGTTAAATGGATCCAGGTCCATTACTAACCTTAAGACATGGTTCAGTCCATAAGAGAATGCTATCAATGTGAATTAATGTAGACCTGTATAGGTTATCGTCCGTAGAAATTGTTATTGAAAGGAAAACGCACAAGGCAGTCACTCCCACCCAATTAGACGGTTTGTCAGTGTATACTGGAATTTGCGTTTGTTTTGCATATCTGTGTTTCAGTTTTTAGCGTTTAGTGATGTTGATTTCTGCTATTGTGCGATTGCATCTGTCTGTACATTATATAGTTTTCTCTTATAGTGAATATATATATATATATATATATATATATATATATATATATATTTATATATTCTAGCTTGGGAGGATATTTGTATATATCATGGGCTCGCATAGGGTTGGGAAGGTGGGAAGGTATATAATATAGAGAGAGATCTGTTGTATTAAGCTGGCATGAAACCAAAGGTCAGTCCAAATGTATCTTAATAGACTGTGTCTCAAATGGAGTGTGCCTCCTTTGAAGCCAGCTCGCTATTGCTGGGTTATTACCATAGAGACCTTAACGTGGCATGCTGATGCACCGTAAAACTCACACTTTCAACCCCAAAACCAGACTCTTTGAACAACCCGAACTTGATTAGGCCTTTCTTCCATTCTTTTCGTTAAAAACCATTTCCTTGCCTTTTGAAATTTGGCCATCAAATCAAAATGAATTCTCTGATCACTGAAGAAAGCAGAAAGAAAAGTTTCCTGACGCCTCAATTCAGGCGGCGCCTTTTATTCCCAGCATTATAACCCATTTTTATTAGGATCTGGAACAAGTGCACGTTCGCGTGTTTTTTTTGTTTACAGGAAATTAAATGAAAATTATTTAGATGGAGTCATAGAAAAATATATACGTGTACACACAAGAGAAAGACGCCTTTAGACGTAAATATTATGTCCTTAATGAAAGGAGTGCAGAGACTCCAGACTTAGTCTTTCAGGAATTAAGTATGACTTGCCTACTGCCATAGAAATACTAACTTACCATGAAGATTCACCGTTGAGAAGAATACGTCTTTGTAGAAAGGGGCTTTGATGTCTAAAGCATAATATTCAAGCTTTCAGCTGTGGCTGTCTAGATTACCTTGAGAGCAACAGGGCAGACATCTGTAACAAGGAAATGAAAAATTAAAGGTGATTAGCCTATAGAAGCAAACAGTTTGAGAAATTCACATCCAACGACAAGAATGGGAAGCAAATCTTATCACTCATATGCAAAGTGCTCTGCAGATGCTCAGCATATATTTTCTATCCATGAAAAACTCACAGCCACCATTTTGAGAAGAGAAATGGGAAAGTCTGGTTGATCTCTGAACAGTTTGTATCAGATTCCATCCAATCTGATTATACTGATTCATCTCTCATTGTCACTTTGCTATAGTAATGGACCATGCTCTACCTAGACATTAGGCTATGCAGCACTGGTGCATTTACAACCACCAACTTTTATTTACTAGTGAACAATTACAATAACCATCAGAGCTAGTGAATGTCACCATTAGCAAATGTAACTTGTAAAATCAGGGAAACACCAGTTCTACTTTTCATGGTACAAAAACAAATGTTTATTTTGCAGAACATGATGTATGCTCTATCGACACTTCACAAACATGTTTAATAATTATGTCTGTACAATAACAATATTTTAACAACACTGTGAACAGCATTGGCACTTAAAAAAAAACCAAAAACAAAACAAAGTGACAATTTTAATAAAATTATTACACATTTTATAGTGTAGTTCAAACTTCATGTGGCTAAACCTGGTCCCTGTACAGCAAACAAAATATATACACACCAACATAGACCACATGATCATTCGGAATATAGATTTGACCGACCATGACATCTAATAAAATATTTTATTGATATTTTAAACAAACCGGTAACAAAAAGGAACGACTTTATAAAAGCACTAGCACTGCAGCTATCAAAGTGTTAAGGATTACATCGTGAAGGTATGTGTATGATCATTTATAGAATGCATCGTCTAAAAATCCTTAACAAAACACTTTGGTTCATTGGGAAAGGTCGTCCTGACAGGCGAACCGTAATCGTAGATCAGAAAGAGTTTGTAAAGTTTCTGCTTGTGCTTTTCTGGTCAAATACAGGAAATACAGAAGATCTCTAGGATTCCTAGTCCCATATTAAACACACATTCACACACATACCACACACAATGTTTTTTTTTACATTTGTGATCACATCCCATCAGCCTTGATATTAGTTACATTAGTCCTCTCCCTTATCCAGAATAGGGACAAACACGATCGTTCTCTCCAGTCTTTATAAAATACAGTACTTTTTGACACAGTAAACCAAAGAAAACGCTTTAGAAAAGTTGCATTGGGGTTTTGAGCAGTTCTAGTAATTTGGCCTAGCCTCGCAGTTGTTGTAGGAAGCCTTTCGGTGCTCAGGTGAAGGAGTGTGGCTAGGTGGGGTGGGTATGCCACTTGCCCCTGAGCTTTGGCACACATACCATTCACTCAGGTTAGCTTGGGAAGATGAAAGAGGTTCTGAGTGAGAAGAGGCGGCTGCAGGGTCCTGTCCTGAATCGGATGATGGAGACACGAGAGAGGGTATTGAAGATTCATAGCCTGAGCTGGGAGGTGGAGATTTGCAATGCACTTTCATGTGTTTTCTCAATGAGCTGGGGTGTGTGTATGACTTGTCACAGCCTCTCACTTTACAGTTATACGGTTTGTCGCTGGTGTGGACATGTGAGTGCTTCTTTCTATCACTGCTGTTGGCAAACCGTCTGTCACAGCCTTCAAACTCACATTTAAATGGTTTTTCACCTGGAAGAGAAAATCAGGACAAGATGAACTACAAGACCATTAAATCATATAACAATTATCTCTAGAAATTAAACTCAACACAACCTTTCTAACAAGATACATTTGCTTTGCGTGTCCCATTTCATTAGATTAATGGTTAAATTTAAAAGACACTTTGTTTTTTCCTTTATAATTATTGTGCTGTTTAGTTGCACCTTCTGTATTCAGTTGTGTTACTGATTATATAAATTGCATAGATGCTACAAACATAGAGAAATGATAATACTGGCGCAGTATTAGCGATTATAGACAGTCTCTGTAGGTCGCCGTTGAGAACATTTTGAAGGGACAAAGCGCTATGTAATAAAATATGACAATAATTTCAACCGTGACATTGTGTAAGTCTGTCAGTGCTACAAATCCTATCACTGAACAGAGTGCATAAAATAACCATAATATTCCTTTACTAATGACCATATATATGTACAGTAAACTAGAATCTCTATGTACAAATGCTCTGTAGAACACAAGCAAATAAAATAAACCATGGATTAGGCATTGACACTTCTATATTATAATTTTGTTATTGCCTTCTGCGGTTATAAAGACTAAATACTTGTGTTTGCTCTGAGAGCGTGGGACGACATTAAATACGCCACAAGCTAATAATATTGGGAAACAGTTCCAGAGAGCAGTAAACACGGAAGAGAGGAATGGTAAAGAAGGATTAAAATCCTTATAGGGACCAACAGGTTCCCGTTACTCAGTCTACAATGCACCTGGCCTTATTTTGTGACATGTTACAGACAGAATCATTATGCACACAATTCTGCATGCATCAACTGTCATGTTATGTATTCACATCGCATAATCATGTTCTATAGCCAATCTAATTTAATTTCATGAAAAAAGTGCATTAGACGTACACAAGTCATTATATCACACATACATGAACAGATGTCAGGCATTGCGTTACTTTTGTTTACGTGATCTGGGAGTAGCTTTCACTTCAGTTTTTTCCCCTGTTAATATACCAAATTAATGCCAGCAATGTTTATTATGTGGAATTTACATTTTGAGAAGTTGCCATTTCCCACACACCAGTAGTGTCTGCTGAAATATCTCCATCGTATCGCACAACGCTAATACCTACGGTCTAAACAGACTTATATGTTAAACACTAAACTGATCTCCATCTGTTGTGCTTAAATACCAGTCAAGCGCAGTATAAAATAATATCCAAGCACTAACTTAGGAATCTCATGGGAAAAGTGTCCATGTTCAGCGTGAGATTGTAAAGTGTATTTTAATATCTTTCAACGGTGTCTTCTCATAACAATGTCTATTCGTTACTGAGTGTACTACTGACACTATGTTTACAAATAATAAACACATAGCTTGTCTTGAGATGGAGCAAATATTTACATTATTTACACAATTATATATTTACTTAGCCCGTTAGTCAATGGAATGTAAACCTATAGACCTACCGGAAACCATATATATGTTTTCATATATTTTTATTTATGCTATATTTATGGAAACGCATGAACTAGATCACTTGAACTTCTGTATTTCATTATAGAGACAAAAGCCATTAATATTTTAGCCTTCAACCACCTTCACTCTCCATCGTTCTCAGTGGAAGGGTGCATTGTCTCTTCATGCAAAATCTACAGCTAATTAAATCTCAGTTCAGTTTATTTTCTTTGTATTTCCTAACAACTTTGGATGCTCAGAGGAGCTGGTCATAGTAAAGGCCCTGCAGGATTATTCCCAATATAATCCATCACTAGAGATATAACATTTAGAATATGTGTGTAATAAAAGAATCATTCTATGCCCTGAATGCTTTTACGTAGATCTCACTTTGAGCCTCATCATTTTCTGCATCACAAGCTCTAGAGTAGGAGATCTGGAGGAGTAGAGACTGTTTGTTTACTTAGGAGACAGCCTGTCATCAAAGACAATATGTTCTCCAAGAAACATAGCACCTGTTCACAACTACCAGCAAAACTGCGAATTTGTCATTTATTGTAAATGGAATAGATAGCAAAGCAACCAGATACTACTAGAAAACATGGTGAGAAATGCACTGGGCCTTTGAAATAGATAGAAACATATGTGTATTTGTGAAATTGTTGTTGTGATGAATGGGACAATTAAAATACAGTGGGGATGTTCAATTCTCAACTTGTTTTTAAGAACAAAAAATAACAATTGTGCACCACATAACCACATTAAAAAGTCACCATATTTTTGCACCTGCTATAATATATATATATATATATATATATATATATATATATATATATATATATATATATATATATATATATATATATATTTATTCTACACTCACTCTATTCAGTAGAGTGTCACTAAATAAGAAGTGATTCACTAAATATCGTGTTTGATTCAAAGGAGGGGAGAATAAATGGTCAGATTGAATTATACCTAAATATGTTCAAGTCATACAGTCATGGTAATCCATGTTTAATAGTTTATCGTGACCATAAAATCCCATTTGTGCTGCCCGTACAAACTGTGTAGTATTTGTTCATAAATATTAATTAGACTGAATGAAAGTTTACAACCACGTGTACAAATCTATTTACCCTTCTTCTAGCATGATTCATTTATAATCCCCAGAGCTTTAAATCAATCAGATCTCAAAATGAAAGCGGTCATAAAATATCTCTGGGGATTATAATCAATTTATTTATATGGCCACTTAATATAAGAGGTTGTACCAAGCAATACAATGTAGTACTAAGTGACAAGTAGAAATAAAAAAATATTAAAAATATTAAATAATAAAACACATAAGATGAAAATAGTAGCATAGAAAGTATAAATACTGACCTGTGTGAGTTCTCTTGTGGATTTTAAGGTTTTCTGACCTGGCAAAGACTTTCCCACAGCCAGGAAAAGGGCATGGAAAGGGTTTTTCACCTGTGTGGACTCTGATGTGGTTAACAAGTTTGTATTTGGCTTTGAAGGGCTTCCCTTCTCTTGCACACTCTTCCCAGAAACATATATGACTGGATTGCTCCGGTCCCCCAACGTGCTCCACGGTGACATGTGTGACCAGCTCATGCATGGTGGTGAAAGTTTTGGAGCAAAGTTTTTTTGGAAGCTGATCCTCCTCTAACCACTTGCAGATGAGCTCCTGCTTGATAGCCTGTCTCATGTAACGGAAGAAGGCACCAGGTCCGTGATGAGGAGCTATGTTCATATTCAGGTTCATACCACTGTAGCCGTGCAGAGATGCAGAAGAAAAGGGATCTGTCCTGGACACTGGTTGAGTGAAATGATCAGACCTGCCGTACATATCTCCAGGTAGCCCCAATCGTATCTGTCCGTTTAGAGGCTGGCCACCTGGGGTTGCATGGGAATGCTGCTCATGATGAGGTCCAGAGAAGTAAGGGTGGTTTCCATGTTCCGTGTGGTGGCCATGCTGCCCGGGGTAGCTACCTGTTGTTGAAACAAACATTCCATGGTGAGATGCTGCAGCAGAGTGTTGTTCACTCAGACCTGGCATCACTTGAACTGTCAGATCTCTGCCTATTAAAAAGTCCCTACCTGCAGAAATAGACTGAGCTGCGTGGGGGAGAGTTGTGTAGGATACCGTTGCTGAGTGAGTCGGGACAAATGCTCCTGTTTGACTGGAGGCAGCATCAGCATGGCCTGCCATATGATGGTGGTGAAGGTGATGGTGGTGAGGGTTATGGGCAGGGCTGAGTTTGAGGGCCGCTGGATGATGCCCCATGTGTTCTGGACGGAATGCAGGACTTGGCCCTAGGCGAGAATCAGCAGCATACTCCCCAGGGTGCCTATGAGCCATTGAGTGGGAATGACCCACGTACCCCGGGAAGCCTGTCATAGTCTGAGGGGGGTGATGATGATGAGGATGGTGATGATGATGAGCCCCTGCCAAGTCTACTATTCTCAGCGCCGTGTTCCGTTTGGAATATGCAGGGTCCATCACTGTGTTCCCCAAAGCATCCACACTCATTGCAGTTACAATCACCTGGCTGTGGGAAAAGAATAAAATAAAAACTTTTTTTCCCAAAAGTTTTTCAAGTTTTTTTTTCTTTTATGTCTAAGTGGAATCCCCTACGCTTGAGAAGCAGCAGCAGGAAGCATTGAGACACTGAATAGAGATTCATAGACACTGCTACTGCCCAGAGAGCTCAACAATAACTGTTCTCTGTGATTGGCTGCCTCTGGATGATTGACGTCACTGCTGACAGGTCCTGCTGAACTCTGAAAGGATTATGAGAGGGGAGAAAACACAGCATTGCGTCTGCGCACAACCGGGGGGACCATGATAGTTCCCCCTCCACACAAAAAACAATGTTGCCTAGTGTGTTCGGACACGCTATTTTGTTATTCAAACAGACTCAGACTTGAAAAATATCAACGTGCAGGGAAGCATTTTAAAAAGCGGACATGTTTATATATTCGTGTTTAAGGTCGGAAAATGTGTTTTAAAAATGACAGCAACTAAAACTTTGATGAGTGGTTATCCCAGTGTTTTACCTGTCATGGTATAATACAGCTATGTCATACCTGTCAGTAGCCGTGTCCTTACTGCTCATACAAAACTGTTCTTAAACTATAGAAACAGTTTTTATGCATGCAAATATAAAAATGCTTAAATAAGTGTTGGCTAACATTGCTTATCTTTTTGTGTGTCCATAAACAAGTATTAAATCGTGCTCGATTTAGCAGATATATATATATATATATATATATATATATATATATATATATATATATATATATATATAGATATATGATCGATAGATAGAAATATAGATAGATAGATAGATAGATTGATTGATAGATAAATGTGTGTGTGTTTGTACATATATATATATATATATATATATATATATATATATATATATATATATATATATACATATATACAGGCCTAAACATGTCTTCCTGCAGGATAGAATAGTGTTCAACGAGTATGTATTATGCCTTTAGATATGAGAAATTGCCAATGTGACTTCCAGCAAAGTTTCTGCTTTCACTTGCTGTTCTGTATAAGGTATTATAATTATGGAAGTTTATGTTTAAGAAACTTGATACAAATCGATGCATTACCTGATTTGTCAGATACTACTAGTCAAACACCATTAAGGTCGCTTTATTATATATTTGCACACTAAAGTGATTTTGAACTGTTGAAACATTGCTTAGAAGGTCCAGTTTAGACTAATGAAGTATTAATATTTGCAAAAAAAATGATAAGTGGCCTAAAAATACTAACCTGAAGAAACAGCTTCGTTCATCTTTACCGCTACCATAAATTTAAAAAAGGGATTAACAATATATCTCAATATATTTAAGATCAGCTTATGCGAGTTATAAAGCGTGCTGCGTTGCTTGTGTTTGTGTGCGGTTCCTCCTAGACATTAAAACAAGCTAAACTTATGATATATGTATATATATGAATATATATATATATATATATATATATATATATATATATATATTTATTATTTTTCGGCGATAATTTATTATGTTGTAGGATGGACTTTTACAATTTGTCGAGAGAAGATTCTGAGTACTAACATTGTTTAAGATGAGAACAGACAGGAAAAGACACACACACACACACACATACATATGTTATTTATTTTATACTGAAAATTAATATATATACACATAACACATATTATGGAATAGGGCTAATTCAATGTCCTGAATACAAGTCTGACTTGTGTAGTGCAAAATGATGTTACTTTATGCACAGTAATCTACAGCAATACCCTGATATAGATAGATAGATAGATAGATAGATAGATAGATAGATAGATAGATAGATAGATAGATAGAACGTTGACGCAATATCACATAACTTTGAATAACCCAGCAATGTATTTCCAATTTTATTTCAGACAAATAAATGAAAATAATCTTTATTGTGAATGTTCAAACATCCATAAGTACATTCAAAAAATTCCCATGACCTATAATTAAAGGTCAATAAACGTATTGATTCCATATAATATAAACTATTACATACATATAACTGAACAACAGGACTATGTGACTTTATCAATGTGCAAGGTTCCGCCCTTTATCTTCTTTACTTTGGGAAAGTTGAAAAAGTTCAGTGAGTAAATTAAATCATATATTTATTTGTGGGAGAAACACGTTGATCAGCATTATGTCATGACAATTAGTAACTTTGAACCTAGGGAATAAAGTGTTTTGTGTACTTTGGAAAGTCAACTTGTAACCTCGACGTGCAAACAGATATCTTACCTAATTAAAGCCCGGTCTTCAACCGCCTCATGACTTCATGTCTCGCTCTCTGCATGCTTTAGGTCCCCCTTGCAATCTGACTATGTTCTATGGAAATAGAAAACATATGGGGTATTTGTCTATTCATTTAGAGAACGCGTCAAATTCTCGTCCTCAACAAAAATGTAAGCATCATAACTTATGTAATGCCAGTCAGTACATTGCAGATAGACATGTTGCAACGTCAAAACAGAAAACAACCTTTTGATTTTGAGGGTTTCGACCATGTATTTACACTCACACATATCTAGTGTATTGTCTATGATGCTTAAATCTTGCTCTCTCCCTCTCTCTGCCTGTCGTGAGAATGTATGTTTGTTTGTTTGTTGCTGAAGCTGACATACAGCAACATTTTGTAATAGTTTGTAACAATATAGTTCCTATTGTTATAAAAATGCACAACTATTATCTATTGGTTTTAAAGCTAATTAGTTACATTTATTAAACGTTGTTGCCTTAAGGATGGACATTGCCTCGTTTAAATGCTTTGAAATTCCTCCTCAGTTTCATTACTAATCAAATCTCATAAATGCACATTTCACTGTAATATTTAGCAGTATTCACGAAAAAATCCTTTCCTATTGCGTCAGTGCTAGACTGTCTGGGGCGCAGAGTAAACTTCTCTAAATGGCTTCTATAGATATTATTCTACAGGGAGTAGGTGGACGATAAGTGTCCCTTGTATAGGGTTTGTGACATACCAGCTCCCAGATTAAAGTATCTCTGTCAAATGAGGCGTCAGTCATTGCTAACTACTCAGACCTCATTGTGTGGACCTGGTAGCCACCACATTGTGGAAGCATGGTATCTGTAGTAAGGATGGTACATATCATGTAAACCCCATCAGGAAGATCAAAGTCTTCTTTTTTAATAAGATCCAATACATGTCAAACCTCATTCCAATCAAATCGTCCGTAAATGAATTCCAGATGAATATGTCACAGAGTAATGTGACAATGCAGTCAAACAGGGTCAGGGGTGGATGTTACAAGGAGAGAGCCGTCAAATATTAATTCTAGAATCTCCAAATGAATGGCGAGTGAGCAAGATTAAGCAGATGCTAGTGGGGTGTTATGTCATTGATTTGTGTTGATGCAAGTTACTTAAAAACAAAGCGTAAAAATATATGGTCCTCCTGAGCCACAAAAAGGACATGTTGTAAACTTACTTGGGATCTTCATGATGGATCCGATATGTCCTAATATTTTCTTTATTAGTGAGGGGCTCCAGGACCCCATCCTCTGATATTCTCTTAAATTGTTAAGAAGTGAGTTGGTACACACTCCACCCTGGAACATTGAAACATATTTAAATGTTTTAATAAGTAATGCACCAGGTCCATTTCCTCTTTCTGTTTAATAATGCGCGTTTTATTGGATCTTGATGTACTTTGCCAAATCTAAATGGTATGGCACATATTTGAAGCATGACCGGTCTCTGCATGCATATTTGCCTTAAGGATTTCTGAGTATGATTCTGAATGTACTGGTCATGTTTCCACTTATTGATGGCATACAGCTAGGGATTCCTGCTCACATTCCTTTGGATTTTGGGCTGTTCCAGTACAAGGCTCAACTGTAAACCCGGTCACTAGGCACACAGTCGACTTCAATCCAAGTTAGTAATGTATATTTTATATATCAGTCAGTGAGTCGGCAATTCATAGGGGGAAAAAATGACACCTATCATTAAAAATAAAACAAATACATATTATACAGTTGATCCAATTAACGTTTAAACATTAATACAGTTGCACATCTTTAGGAAATATATATCCGTGTCTACAATAATATAAACTACTGTACAAAATGCAATTGCTCAGAAAAGGGGAAGGTTAAATGGTAATCTGGTATTTTAATATTCTTCTCAACTCACTTCCATATCAAAAGAGTACGTGTATATTATAATATATATATGACGAGATATATATATATATATATATATATATATATATATATATATATATATATATATATATATATATATATATAGTCAGAATGGGTAAGGGCTACATTCTGGTAGTGAATATAGTGACTGTAGAGTGCTAGTACCGTTGTTTTACTGTGATGAATATATATATATATATAAATGTGTGTGTGTGTGTGTGTGTGTATATATTTATATATATATATATATATATATATATATATATATATTTATATATATATACATTACGATAGATGGATAGATAGATAGATAGATAGATAGATAGATAGATAGATAGATAGATAGATATTTTCAACGCTGCATCAGGCTCTGCAGTAATACTGACATCATATAATGTCCCATATTAATATACATTTTCAAAAGGCACCAATGCAGCATGAATAACAGGGGAATGTGTCCTTATTGCTAGGAACTTGCTGGTTTTAACACTTTTGGACGTGTCTCAAATAACAGCACCTGGATAAACTTGTTGCAATGTTTAGTAAAACAAAGCTAGTCCATATGTAAAGAAGCTCTATGTAACTGTAAGAGTATTCTAGCAACCTAACAAACCTTTTCTAGTACTGTACGTATAATACGGTACTTATACATAAAGCTGCAATAGCCACAATCATTGATTTAAATGTGCATGCAAGAAAGCAAACAAAATGCCTGTTATTTTTCTGATACTATTTATCCATCCAGGGCTCTCCATGTGCACATGTGGTTGGTCTAAGGTCAGGGGTCAAACTCTATGGTATTTCAAAAGTCGGCGACATCAATAGATTTATCCTTCAACACTCATCTAGACCGATTAACTACATTTCCAGTAGCAGAAAATAATAATAAAAGGGCTGTTTTCTCTTTTCTTTAAGACAAAGCAGCATCAGCTACAAAATTCTAGATTGCAACGATCATTAACTTCCCCCCTTTTTTTTGGCACTAATCATTGTGCTTCTGTTTTGCACTAAAAGGCGAAATAGATTGTAAACCAAATGTATCTGCTAATTTTGCATTATTTCACGTTAGACGGGAGAACAATCAGATTACCCCATCATGGGGAATAAAATAATCACAGACTTAATTAAATCTGATGAGCACATTCAAACCTCTCTCCAGCATATAGTGTGATATAGCTAGATAGGTCCTATTTTGTTCCCTAAAAAGGCATAAGTCATATATTTTGTCTTCTTGTATTGGGAATGGGGGGGGGGGGGTGTGTAGGGAGAATCTCTGTCAGTACAACATACAGATTTTGGGGATTGAGTAAACATTTAAAATGTATTAATCAGAACGGACAATAGGGTTGGTAATTAAATATAAAAGCCAATGAATTGATTCCTCTTTTTCTATACTAATTTTCCATCCCGAGGCGATGCTAAGACAGCAAAATGAGTGAATCTTTTGAAAGCAACAGCGGAAGCCTGTTCTTCCCACTCCCAGTCTATTGGCATGGTAATAGACCTTCCAACCTATTCTCACCTAAGATATTCTTTTTCTTACTGATTGCTATTTAAGGGTTAGCACAAAAGATTTTCTTAATAAACATTCCTTGTGAAAAGATATCTCCAGTGCTGTCCCATCTGCATGAGAGAGGATGGAAATAGGGCTGGTCAAGAGTAGGTTATGTAAAGTGTTGCTCACACAACTGCTCAGTTCCCCTCGCTTACCGTCACTACTCCACCTGTTGCAAAATGGGCTTCAGATATTCTTAGGACTTCAGGGGTAACACCAAAATACTTAGCTGTTCCTTCATCCTGTCATCCTTCATTTCTTGCTTTTCTGGCTCTCTGAAAGCAGTTAGGGAAAGTATGATGAGGCAGAAATGAGCCGTCAGGATGATATTTTAATGGCTTATATTGTCACGTTGGTGCATGTGGCTTTGAACTAGCACCGCTCTCCTTCCCTGCAGAGAGCGACGCAAATCCCACTTGATAACTTCTACAACTACAACTTTTTTTTTTTCATGTAAGTTTAGACACACTCCCTAAATATACCTTCGACAACCTGTTTTGCAATGGACCAAAATCTCATGCGCTCCCTTGTCTAGCTAATTAAATAAAAAATACACAACCCTACACATTTATAGTAATGCATTATTTACGCTTCTGTGTATGTATATATATATATATATATATATATATATATATATATTGATAAATAGCTAGATAGATATTCACATTTACACATTGCATGCATACCTACACTCACGCATGCATATATGGTTGAATAAATTAAAATCACCCTCGTATGTGTTTCTATGTGTCACCTATGTAAGCAGTGTTTATTTTAGGTGGAGATTAAGGCTATTATTTTATATCTCCTACAATAAATCGGATGCAATGCAGAGTAATATTAAATATCTGTTCATCACGAGGGTTAAACTAAGGATCGAAGGTTGAATATTCAATGTGAATTTACATATCATGGAATGTTAGTTTTATCTAAAAGGATATGTTAAGTGAGCCCATTTCTATTTTAATTAAAGTGCTACCTGCACTGGATTGTTTACAAAGTATTCCTTTTGAAAAGAATGACTACATTTTCTTTGTGAAGGAGGAGTGGGAGTTTGTAGCTAGGATTGTGGTGTGCATGGCATCATTGAGGCAGCTAACAAAGGGTAAATGGAATGATTCCGATCCTGCCTTAGCTTTTTATACTTCCATTACTAGAAAATAATTACACCTAATGAATATGCAGAAGAGTGAATAATGGCTGGGTAAAAAGGCCAGGAATACGGTAATATTCAAATAAACTATATTTTAGCTGCATTACAAGAATCACTTCCAGGGAACAGTTATAGCAGCTCACTATTCTAGTTTATATGCTCATAGAGGCTAAACTCTGAGTCACATATTCATACCATTCACCCATCAATTTAATATATGGCCAAGGCTGCTTTTGTTAACGGGACAAAAAGAATATATGGTCATTACTTCTATAGACGTTACGCTGAGGGGATAGACAGGTTAATCGTGGTTTGCCTCTAGAAAACAAGCAAGTGTTGTATGTTTGCACTGAATCCAAAGGTCTGCATTTTCCTAAGCAAATCAAAGGGAGTGTAAGTTCTTTTTCTGCTCACTCATCTGAAGGTAAGTACATTTTCTCTGGCGATAAAAAGCCTGGTCACTAACAAAGACACCGCCTGCTTTTTCCACCGTCCTGGTGTGGCTAGTGGGGGAATTTCAATAACTGTGACAAGGGTGACTGATTTGTGAACTGAAAAAAAAGAGGTTTCAATGTCACAAAATTTACACTGCTCCATTTATAAACTATTTGAAATCCGTAGGAAAAAAAAATAGATCCAGGCAACACAGAGAATAAAACACACCTTTTCCCACAGCGTTTTCCAAATTGCAACAAACAATTAGACCAACAGATTAGAGATAAAAAAAAACTAATAAGGAAAAAACAACAACCGCTTTTCACCCACCTGTGTTGTGATGGGTACAGAATACAAGGATTATTTCTGAAAAAAGGGAAGACATGGAAGTGTTATCCAGACAATTCACCTCCTTTGAAATTATGAGCATAATGATAGATTCGTATGGAGGTTGGGAGTTTAAGGTGAGATGAATTTCAGGAAAGACTGCAATATAGGTGTATATGAGAAAATAAAGGAGAGTTGATCTAGGATGAAAGAAGCAAGAATAAGATGTGGAGAAAATGAAGTAACGGGGGTCTTGGAAGATTTTTTTTTCCCTCCTGTAGAATTTGGGCAGGGAAAAAAAGTTGCTACTCCTAAAAACATTGTTTGTCATAAGCAGTGTCAGCCTCCCTCACAATACCTGGGATTGATGAGTGGATGCAGCCAATGAGCAGACTGCTGGGGCTCTGGGAGTCCCTAGTTGGGGAGGCAGGGGTGAAGGGGGAGAGGGCGAGGACCAATGGGCGCTGACGTCCATCCGCACGTGACTCCGCCCCCTCCTCCCATTCATCAAGGGGGGACTGAGTCGTCCTTTCAATTCATTTATCTGCAGGAATGATTGCCGCTATCAGTCTCCAGCTCAACGCCCGGCTGAGGAGGTGAAAGTTTCTCCCCAGGAAGATAAACCGCAAAAGACAATATTGTGCATGATTTGCGCTTCGCAGAGAAAAAAAACAAAAAAAGAGGAGTGTTGGGAAAGAAGTGAAAGAAGATTTCCCAGAATAACATTCCCATGCAAGAACCTATAGATGTCTGTGCTGTGATCTCGGCGTACACAGAGCTCTAGATGTGACTCTCCTGATAAGTTTTGCGCCATCGCTGAGATATAATCGCCCATGTGAAGAAGTGCGACAAAGATTGATCTCCTCCTAAGCAGCGTGCGTGGAGGTGCCTGGTGTTGGGAAGCTTCTTGTTGGGTGATCAGGTAAGAAGAGAGAGGACGAGATGCTGCTGGACGCTGGACCCCAGTATTCAGCCATAGGAGTCACTACTTTCGGCTCCTCCAGGCATCACTCCACGGGCGACGTGACGGATCGCGAAGTGAGTTTGGGCATCAACCCTTTTGCCGATGGAATGGGCGCCTTCAAGATTAACCCCAGCAGCCACGACCTCGCCTCGGGCCAGACGGCTTTCACTTCGCAGGGTCCAGGCTATGCCGCGGCGGCTCTGGGGCACCACCACCACCCGGGCCATGTCAGCTCTTACTCCAGTGCAGCCTTCAACTCCACCCGGGACTTTCTCTTTCGCAATCGGGGTTTTGGGGAAGCGGCCAGCGCCCAGCACAGCCTGTTCGCCTCCGCCGCGGGGGGGTTCGCCGGACCCCACGGCCATACTGATGCCGCAGGCCACTTGATTTTTCCCGGACTACATGAGCAAGCTGCCAGCCACGGCTCTCCAAACGTGGTGAACGGACAGATGAGGCTTGGCTTCTCTGGAGACATGTACGGCAGACCAGATCAGTATGGACAAGTCACAAGCCCCAGGTCTGAGCATTATGCATCCACCCAACTTCATGGTTATGGCCCTATGAACATGAATATGGCTGCCCACCATGGAGCAGGGGCCTTCTTCCGTTACATGAGGCAGCCCATCAAGCAAGAACTCATCTGTAAATGGATTGAACCAGAACAGTTGTCAAACCCCAAAAAGTCATGCAACAAAACTTTCAGCACTATGCATGAGCTGGTCACACATGTCACCGTGGAGCACGTTGGGGGGCCGGAGCAATCCAATCATATATGTTTCTGGGAAGAGTGTCCAAGAGAAGGGAAGCCCTTCAAAGCCAAATACAAACTTGTTAACCACATCAGAGTCCACACAGGTGAAAAACCCTTTCCATGCCCTTTTCCTGGCTGTGGGAAAGTCTTTGCCAGGTCAGAAAATTTGAAGATTCACAAAAGAACTCACACAGGTATTATTATTATTTTTATATTGGTTGACACTATTTTTGTTACCAGTATTATCATCGAGTCAACGTAATTCATATTTTCATTATCATTGTTTAAATCTTAATATTGCCTAAATCTTAATATGTAACACTCGTTAAAAAATAATATATATATATATATATATATATATATATATATATATATATAGTGAATATTTATTTGCCATATTTTATATTTTTATTTTTATATTGCAATATAATACCTTACAATTACCTGTTATAAATATAAAGAGCTTATTTTGTTACATTCTGACGCTCGTTACAGCGATGCTCCTTGTTTATTTATGTCTTCTGGCAGAACAAATACATTTGTCGACCTGTCAAACCTGTCTTAGCAGTGGATAACTTTAATTGTATTACTGTGGAAAATAGTGCTAAATATTCAATTATCCAATTTTCATTTGGAATTGACAAATATTTGTTAGAAATCGAGTTATGTACTCATGCCATCAATCAATCCAATGCTATTACAGTGACCGGGAAAACTTGGGAATTGACAAACGTGTGCTCTCCTATAATAATGAATGGGAGGTGGGATGCGGGGGATATATATTTTGATAATAATGTTTTTTTTTTAAAAAATCATATTTGTTCCTAAAATAAACCACTGAATATTAAACCAATCCCAGTGGCTAAAGAAAAATCAAGATTGTAGTTTGTGTTTTTATTTTTAAAGGAAACATTCTTGGAATTGTATGTTTTTAATAGGGTAATCCTCTATTTATTATTTGACAATATAGTACATCCTTAATTATAACGAACATTTGCAGACGTCAGTTTAAATTACATTTTATCTGGGTTTATCTTTTTATGCGTATTCGTATTTTTAAGTGGGTAATTGAATTGTAACGATTGTATTTTCGCTTATTTTGTTTTTTTTTTTTGCAATAGGTGAGAAGCCTTTTAAGTGTGAGTTTGAAGGCTGTGACAGACGATTTGCAAATAGCAGCGACCGTAAAAAACACATGCACGTTCATACTTCAGACAAGCCCTATCTGTGTAAAATGTGTGACAAGTCCTACACTCACCCAAGCTCCCTCAGAAAACACATGAAGGTAAATAATGTCCACTGCTCGATCTTATCTTTGTCAGATCCGTGCTCCATCCGCAGAAACAAAACTACAACTTGAATTGGCTTCACATAACAAAATATCTCTATTCTAACGTGACTTTCTTTAAATTACTGTGGAATATCACGTTACTGTAGTAGTTCTGTGTATCACCGTGACTTGATAGTTTAATGTAACAGTGTATATTTTGCTACATGTAAAATCACAGCAATGAGTCAACGTTTGTTGCTACAGTGTATACAAACCCTACTTTAGGGTTATTGTTATTATTGCTTAGACTTACAAGCTGAATATTATGCTAAGAGATGACTAAGCCTCCAACATACTGTCCAGATCTGATGCACTCAGTGGGTGAAGCCCTTTTGTTTAGGCAAACTACTGTGGCACCAACAAAAAGCTTTCTGAAATAATGAGAGACTGTCTACACACCGCATCCAATCTCTTGTGTTCTTTTGTGATATTACTGAAATAAATAAAGGTTGTGTTTGGAGGAAAATACAGAAATCCCAGCAGAATTTTGTCAATTTTTCAGCACAGGGTGATCGTGGATCTGCAGGGCTCAGGTTGTGCTGATTGGAGTATGTCTGCTAGATTCATTTTTTAAATGCTGTTTTTTTTTTTCTATAGGTCCACGAATCATCTTCCCAGGGGTCCCAACCTTCCCCAGCAGCCAGCTCAGGCTATGAATCTTCAACGCCCCCAACAATTGTGTCTCCTACTTCAGAAAACCAGACCACAAGTTCCTTATCCCCTTCCTCCTCAGCAGTACATCACACGTCAAGTCACAGCACGCTCTCATCAAATTTTAACGAATGGTACGTTTAAACACATATTTAAAAAAAAGACTTCCAGATTAATGAACACTTCGAATCTAATCCTAAAGCTGCCAATAGACCCGGGACGGAATAACAATGAAGAATGAGGCCCTTTTTGCTATTTCTTCAGGCTTGGTAGAAAAAAAAAATAAGGGGATTGTAGAATGCATGAGAAGAGTTTGCCAGGCCAAGTGCCAACTGTGTAGGGTTTAATGAATCACTAATTAGAGGTCTCAATCTGCATGTCTCTTCTGGCGGCCCATTTTTTTGTAAATACAGAATTATTAGTTCAAAAATGTACTGTTGATTTTGTAAATAGTTATATTACAAGTGAAAGGGATATGTGAAATTGTGATCACTGCATATATGTGTTTGAGGTGGGGAAGGCGGAAGCTCGATTTATTTGGAAAGCAAAGTATGTCCTAGTAAATGTGTACCAAAATGTGAAATACATTGTATTATTACAGTCTAAGCGTCCATCTAACAGACTATAACTGGTTTCAGTGTGCTTTTCTGTATAAAGTGCAAGATCTTCGTCCCAAAGTCCAGTCCGATTTTAGTGCAGTGATATGTTGTTACACGTCATGTCAATTAATTCGTACAGTGCAACTTACGTGTCAATCTGTTACATTTTGTTTATGTAAAGTGATATTAAAGATAAAAAAAAACCTATATCTGTCCGTTGCTTTTGGAAAAAACTACAACATCATAATGTATATAGAGTTCATCATTTTCATATTTATCCGCATGTAAAAGGCTGGCTTATACATGTTAACAGAATATTCAATATTTATGGATAGAAGAATTCGTATGTCAAATTTTAGTTTGCAAAGCTGTTTCGTAATATTTCGTACATGATTAAAGACTATGAAAATCTCAGTCATTTGTGGTAGGAATTTTATTTAATAACCCACCCCAAAACATACACACTTTTGACTAGGTTGAAACAACACTAGTATTTTAATGCCATCTATACAGAGATCCACCGCAATCTATAGAGGACCCCTTTTGATTTGTATACCTTCGACAAAATAGTGTTTAGAATATATTTATTAAATACGTTATCGGCCGCAGTGCTTTTTTAAGTGGTCTTTGTGTATCAATATTTAATAGTAAATTCGCAAGGAATGCCCCAGAGAGCAAGAATCTCCCACATCAGACGTGGCTCTATGAAGTATACATTAACAATATTAATAGTTATTAATAAACAGCCAAATTAAATGTATCATTGTTTTATATCCCATAGGTTAGTGTATTGGCTACATAATTAGCTAGCTTCTCCTGAAACCTCTCCTTTAATACATGAATTATTTAGTGTGTAGGATTACAGACATTTCACATTATACCGTACCGGTCCAGAAAAAAAAAACATGTTTTTTTTTTTTTTTTTGTGGAAATGCCTTAAGTGGTGATTTTTATCTAAATCAATTACTTAGGTTGCAGTTATCATTACACGGTTTCACTTGCTTATTAACTGGCTTCTCAAAAAAATAATTCAAGGCACAATAATTGTATGTAAGTTGATTATCTATGTCTTTTATTTATTCCTAATTTACTTAAGAAACTCGTTCCATTGACTGGCGTTGATACAGTACATTTGTAAATGAGGAAGCGATATTAAAAAATGTAAATGACTTGTGCTTAATGAGTGTTGCTGGACGCCTTTTCTTGAAATCAGATTGTCTTTGTTGCAGTTTAGTTTGATAGATTTGGAGGCAATACCATATCCACTAACTTAGCAACGCTTGCTGGGGAGTACTGTCTATTGTTCCTGATAGTAGCCAGCTCTACGGACACAACATATCCAGACACACATATCAGACGCTTTGTGGGAAGTTTGCAAGCTCGCAGAACAAGACACAGTAAAGATAATACGTAACAATATGCTACATATTTAGCCATACTGCACCACACACACAGCAGAGGGCATAGCAGAAGAAAAACACATTTCCTGCTTGTCCATCTCCATCTCGTAATTCTGTTTTTTTTTTTAAACGTAAATCTACGAACTGCTTAGGAGAACTACTGACATTCCAGCACAAAAATCCATTTTGCTGTCCTCCAGGGCTTTTCTTCTTGTTGTGTACAGCAGTATGTTTGCAAAGGATGCATTGAATAACTGCAGAACAGGAGAAGAGCGCCACCTTGTATTTAGAAAACAAAACTTTAGGAACAATGCGTGATGCATAGACCATTCACAATGATAGGTCAACATGCAGTTTATAGAAACAAATGAATTTTCTAAAAATTGCAATAATAATCTTTTATATATGAGACAAGTGAAGACAGGTTCATAACATTATTTGTATTTATGTAGTGTAATCTTATCTCTGCTGGGTTAATATTTTTAGTCAATCTTTACAATCATTGAGTGTGATTTGTTGGGTTTTGTGAAATAAAGAGATACATGAAATGTATATTACAAATCGATTTGGCTTAAATAACTACATTATTGATTGAGAATGGCTTTTGAAATGTTAA